>CAJNSZ010000246.1:123254-140862 GCA_905329745.1 Rotaria sp. Silwood2 | reverse complement strand
TGTTCTTGACCAAAGTCTCTACTGAATGCGATGTAAATATAAGTGATTCCGACTCCCTCCCAAAACGTAAAATTTTATTAAAGATTCTAAAAAATATTCTCTGAAGGAAAAATTATACACAAGATTGTAGCATGATAAAGATCTTGTGTATATTGAGAAATCAGTGTTTTTTCATTATAACATTTTATTAATATTAGAAAATATCAAATAACTGTTCTTTGCCTTATTTACTTCGTCTGTCGGTTAGCTCTCGACCAATCGCAAAATTAGTACGATACAACCTGATGAAGTCAAAGCGACTCATAACTAAACATAAGAGAAATTGCATTCATTTGTACTTTACAGATTGAACCCTTGTTTTTATTCGATTATAGAACAAAGCTAGAAGGTGATTGAAGACAAGACAACAGTATCAGATTCATGATTTATGTTATTGTGAAAGTTATATGAAAACATATTGTTCATATGCCTTATAAATGACATTAATTTGTTAACATGTGGACTTAAGTTGCAGTTTTCAGTTTGATTTGAAAGCCTATAATCTTTAGAAATAAACCAACTTTAATTCTCACTTAAAGCTATAAACTTCTGCCGTTCGTCCCTCCTGTAATTTTTGACATCCACAATAGCTACAATTTAATTCTTACTTTAGTGAAACTTAACCAAAATAAATGTGAAAACCTCTGATTTAAATCCGAGAGTTATGTGTACTTCAAAAAGTGAATTAGACAGATGAGTCATCTTAGAATGTGTGGACATCAAAATTATCCTGGCAAATTTTTCCTATAAACACTTGACTTCTATTGACTATTGCTCACCCAATATGACTTGGAGGCAAATACAGCTCAGATTTGAACTCGTCGTCCTTATTTACCCTAAGAAAGTCGTTTTTTTCTATCACTTGATTTCTATTGGTTACCCCTCAACCAATAGGATTTCGAGGTAAGTGGAGTACAGATTCGAGTTCTCCAGCCCAGAAAACCTCAGAGTATCATCTCTGTGATCAGAAGATTGAGCTCTAATTGTGGATCAATTAGAGTGTGGACGAAAACAGAAATAATTTCCGTTTAGTTATCTTTGTAATCGTTGAGTTAATCTTCTTGTTTCTTTATGTTTTATATAACATTTTGTAGCTCGTGAAATTCTCTATCGAATGGTGTATAATAGTTGGGGTCTTATTTGATTATGATAGTAAAATTTTTTTACGAAAGTGAGAATAGGTCGATTTTTCTATAGGAAGCCGTAGGGAAAAATGACTATTTTTGCAATAACTCAGAAACGGCTCGGCCAATCATGCTCATCTTCGAACTCGGCCGAGATATTGTTAAGACTGAACTGTGTAGAAAATTTCATCGCAATCCGACTCTTCTTTCAAAAGTTATCATGTAAACGGACGGCCGGACTGACACACTGACCGATTCTAGAGTGTACTCATTTTTTGAGTACACAAAAAGGAAGAAAGAAGACGTATGGTAATTGTCCAATTTATTTATTTTGTTGCCGATTTGTTAATATTGTATTCTCTTTTATATTCTGAAGCATAAGATCAACAGTAAAATGCACAAATAACATTCCATTATTTCTAAAGCATGATCTGGCTTCACATTTCGTGGAACTATTCACACAGGAACAATTTTGAATAATTCAATATGAAATTACTAATTAGATCGGTGTTTTGTTGTTTCATAAAAATGTTTAAAGCTGAGCATGAGAAAGAATATGGAAAAATAAGGTTCAAATCCACATCTACTCTTTTACGAAGTTTTTGAGATGTCAATCACAAAATTGATGAAGGTGTAAGAAAAGTTGAAATCCTTAGGAACTCTTTTAAGTATTAAAACAAAATTCGGAAACCCATTTTGATTTTCTATGATTCTATTTTTAGATTGGCTATTTTCGCAAACCCATCTCGGTATCCTATGATACCCTTTTTCACATTGGGTATTTTCGGAAACCATTTAGGAAATGAAAAGGTATTTTCGCATACCCTTTCGGCTACCAATCCAGCTTTACTGGTAATATGGGTTTTCGACAATACCTTTCCAATTTTCGAGAAACCTATTAGATTTCCGAAAGCAAGAAAAAGGTATTCTAGAATACTTTTAGAGTATTCAATTGAGTATTGTCGGAAACCCTTGGGTTCCCGAACGTTCGGAAACCCAAAGAATATTTTCAGAAACGCTTTCAAGCTTCGGAAACCCTCTCGGAAAAGGAAAAGGGTTTCCAATTGGGTTTCCGAACCCTTTCGGTTTCCTAGGATACGGAATTTTTTTTAGAGTGCAGTAGCAAAAAGATAAACAAGTGTGAATAGGACAAGAACAAATTTCAGTGGTATCAGAATTCGCAGTGAAATTCTACCGCATCTGTTAGATTTTTGTTTTAAAGCAACAGTTAATGGTAATAAAACACATATACATACATAAAGAATCGACTTGTTGATTGTAAAACAACAAAAATATGCATTTGCATATCATCGGCTTCCTCGAGTTATCCAAACAAGTTACAAAGCAGAGATGCGCAAATACAAATACAATTTGTACTGTGATTTATTTGATACTTCCATCAGTCACACATGTACTCGGATCAGTTCTTGTGTTGGGTCGAAAAAGTTAGAATTTAAGAATTTATCCATATGTACTGTCATGTATTTACATGCATGTACTCTGATTACTTTCTAGATTCGGTCGAAAAAAGCTAGAATTTAAGAATTGAGGATGGGTGGATGGGTAAAAGTAGAACATCACCCTCATTCTCACCCTCACTCACCCACCATATCTACCCGTTCTCACCCACCCACTCGCCCTAAATGATGAAAAAATAAAGAATTTTGCATCACATTCAGCTCGAAGTTTATCTCATGAATAATTTTTCTCATACTTGTAATCGGGAAAATATTACAGATTTTGACAGTTCAACATACGAAAGTTCTCATAATTCCTATTGTTTAGTACTAATAAATCTCATTTTCGATGGGCTTTCATATGGTATAAAATTCATTACATATCCTATTTGAAATTATTGCGATACCCCTGGCAAAATATTATTTCCAACCCTGTATACGAGAATGAATAGGCAAAAGTGTCACAACTAATTATTACGCGTTATTCTTTCTGAGAATATTATGTCTAAAATGCTAATATTTGGAGTGTTATACTGCGCAAGCAAAATCAACCAACTTTTCTTATTTGAAGTTCCACGGACAGAAAAACAACAAACGACTAGAATCAGTTCATCGAGTTTCACAAACTGCTGTATATCCGGTTCGAAACCGAGACTCACAGTTGGAGATCTTTCATGGTTAGTGGATACTTCAATCAGTGTTGGGTGGCATATAGCAGAGTTTCTAGAAAAATAATAGAATTAATCGAAATATAACGAATCAGAAAATAATTGATTCAAATACAGATATTTCTAGTAACACTGCAATGTCATAGTTGACAGTATTTTCGCTGTATAAACTGTTTTACTTTTCGCCATCTTGTGAGCAACCGATAGATCTTTAATGAATTTCATACATTCATAAAAGGTACACTCTAGAGTTTACAACAAATACCATTCAAAAAATCTCTCCAGAACAAACTTAGCTTGGAAATTTCAGTTAAAAATAGCCCGAATAAACAAAATCATTCACCACATGCTTCTGGGCATTCAGGAGTATTTGACTTCTCAATCTGCCCACTGCTCATGTGCATCCAGTGTTTACCGGCCACCTACTTAGGATTATCCAAAAGTTGTGACGGAAGTACTTTTTTTTCTTACAGAAACCTTGGACAAATTTTTTTTTATGAACAGATAGAGCGTCTTTCGCTCTATTTTTCGATGCTATTTGATCATACTTCAAGTAATATTATAATAACAAATTTTTGATAAAATGTGTTTCGTTGTCATTTGTGCTCGCAGCTCCGGTTAAATGCTTGCACTTTGCATTGCAATTTTCAAACCGGTAATAGGTTGTATTAAAAATTAAAACATGTTATTAGATGCAGCATGAGAAGCTCTATAATTTACATAAGATTGCTGATTTTATCATTGCACTTTTTGTTTTCAAAATGGACAAAATTTAGAGCGAGCAATTTTTGGTGTTGTATAAATTGGTCTCACAGATTTTTGCGTTTTTCGAAAATAATTACAATAATCATTACTGCATAGATTGTAGAGCTTTTCACACTGCATCTTGTAGTATATTTTGCTTTTCTTTTGTAAGGCATGTCAAGTGAGGAAATGAAGAAATAACAAAAAATGAGTTTGTAGTCTATCACAAACTAGCTATTCTCCACTGTAGCAGTTTGATTTCTCAAAACTTTGTCCATTTTGAAGACAAAAGGTGCAACCATAAAGTAAGCAATTTTATGTAAATTTTAGAGCTGCTTATGCTGCATTTAATGGCATAATTTGGTTGTCCATATGAACGTCTTAACGGTTTCAAAATTGCAATGGAAACTTGCTATCAGCACGAATAACAACGAAAACAAATCTTATCAAAAATTTATTATCATGATATTTATAGTTGACGTATGATCAAATAGTATAGAAAAATAGAGCGAAAGACGCCTATCTGTTCATAAAAAAGAAATTTTTTTCAAGGTTTCAGTAAGAAAAAAAGTATCTCCGTCACTACTTTTGGATAACCCTAAGTATAACCCCTCCCAAATTTATCTGATAGTCCTTTTTGAACAGTCTCATGTTTATTTTTTTCGTTAGGAATTGAGAAATCGCTGCTTCTCAACGGCTATAATCATCCGTAAGTATTCATCTTTTCATATATACATTCTGAAACCTTTATATAAAGAAAAAACTTCCAATCGCAGAATTTAGTGTCGTCAGTGATCTTAATCGAGTTCGAACATAAATGAAGACTTAAGAGCTTGACATCACTTCGCAAAAAAACCAAAACAAACGTTTGAATCAACGCTTAGCAGTAAGGAGAGAGAGTCAAAGATCAAGTCTCACTGAATAATAACTTTAAATGAAATAGCGATGTTACCATAGAAATAACCAAAGTTAGCGAACGATAAAGTTTAACAAAACTATAATTTAAGTTAGGAATAGGGGTGGTACTTTACTTTTACTTTAGAAAATAAAGGTAAATGAATCCTTTACTTTTGAAAAATAAAGAAAAACAAAGGAATAAATGATACTTTTTACTAAGACAGATAATGTAATTAGAAAACCACTGGAATCATGGAATAAATCTACAGAGAGATTATTACTGTTTACAAATGTAATTTGATTTAAAATACACTTTCTAAGATAAAATTCAAAAATAACAGAAATGAAAGCTTTATTTCTGATTTCCTAGAGTAGGAAGAAAGAGGAAAATCTTCTTCTAACATTCTAATGTGATCAAAAGCTTTCTACGTATCCGGGCATGTTTGTGAACCTTTATTTCAGAATCATAGAATGTCTCCATTGGATCGATTATCACTCAGTCTTCATATTTCTAAATAGAAGTTATTTATTATTTTGAATTTTCTTCTTCTTCTTCTTCTTTAACCATCTTCGTTCCGAAGGTTGGTCGCATTGTGAACAATTCTTCGTCATTGTTTCCTGTCTTCCACCAGCTACAACGTTTCTGCCATCGATAGTCCGATCCATACTTTGATGTTGTCCATCCATACCATTCTCGGTCTTCCACGTGCTCGTCTTCCTGGCATTGTACCTTGAATTCTATCTTTTTTCAAGGGATTTTTCTTTGTTTCGTAGTACATGCCCGTAGTATTTAAGTTTTCGTGATTTGATTGATTCCAACAAGCTTCTCTTGACATTTGCTGTTTTTAATATCCATTCGTTTGTTTTCGTTGCCGTCCATGGTGTTCGCAATATGCGTCTCAATCCTTTGATTTCAAACGCTTTTATGCGGTCTTCGTCTTCTTTCTTGATTGTCCAACTTTCGCATCCGTATGTAGCTATTGGCCATATAAGTGACTTCAACAAACGGATCTTCGTGTGCACCGGTATATTGTGACTTTTCCATAACTTGTTTAAAGACAAGCTGACTCCTTGTGCTTTGCAAAGTCTGCTTCTTATGTCTCCACTGCTCGTAGCGTCTTCTGCAATGACCGAACCAAGATATGAAAATCTGTTGACTTGTTCCAACTGTAAGTTTTGTATTGTGATGCAACAGGACGTTCCATCTGTGGCCAAAACTTAGTCTTGTCGATGTTGATGTGCAAGTCATATTTGTTTCTTCTTACATTGTCTAACCTAGTTACTAGTTCTTGAAGTTTGTACACAGATTGTGCTATGAGGACAATGTCATCTGCATAACGGAGATTTGTTATTTCTTGACCACCAATTTGAATACCGCCCATAAAATCATCGAGCGTTTCTCGCATCACCATTTCAGCCATGATGTTGAATAGGTAAGGCGACATCACACATCCCTGTCGTACGCCTTTCTGTATACGAAATTTTTCCGAGAAGGTACCTGCTACTTTCACTTTTGCATATTGTTTTTGATACAATTGTGCTAGTAAGTGAATCAGGTGTAGCGGATAACCCATTTCTTTCATTGTTGTCCAGAGTTTCCTATGCGACACTGAGTCGAATGCCTTTTTAAAATCGATGAAACACATGAACACTGATTGTNTATATTTATAAATATTTAGTTTACAGCCATTTTGCGAGTATCATATTTCGTTTTAAATATTTTCAATTGAAATGAAATACAACGCAACAAAATGGCAAGTTCACAATTGTCGATGTATTTCTTCTTTTTTTCTTTTATCTTTTTCCTATAATACAAGTACGGAAGAAAGGAACAGGATAGTAATACTGGACGATATGAGTTAGAGTTCATCTGCTTTCATAACGACATTATAGGAAAAAGAAGAGAAAAAAGAACAAGTATGTATAGACAATTTTGCACTTTTCATTTTGTTGTTTTTTTATTGAAAACACTGAAGAAGAAAGTTGATGCTTTCTAAAACTCTCTAATTTAAACATTCATAAATATAGGTAAGGGAGACCGAGCACTTTTCAAAGTTTCTAATGATCTAAAATGGAGTCCAGATGGATCACCGCCGGATTCTTTTGGCTATGTTATCGTTAGGGGTGGTAAATTAGTATTAGTATTACAAAAATGCTAATGCTTTGAGCATTAGTATTAAGTAATGCATGGGTATTAGCATTAATTTAGCATTATTTTTAACATTAATACTTGGATTCAGAATATAGTAGAAAATTGTTCTGTTTTCGGGAATATGACTCATCGATGATTCATCAGTGAGTCATACTTTGCCAAAACAGAACAAAATTTTCATGTTTTTGGGAGCTATGACTCACAGTTCAGCCATCAATGAGTCATATTCTCGAAAACAGAACAATTTTTCTACCGTATTCTGAATCCAAGTATTAGCGTTAAAAACAATGCTAATTTAATGCTAACACTTATGCATTACTTAACACTAATGTCATTAATGCTAAAGCATTAAGGTTAATTTTAATACTAATGCTTAATGCATTAGCATTAGTATTAATAAATGCCAATGCTAATTCTAATGCACCATCCCTAATTAGTTATCGTTTTCTGTGCATAATAAAGCTGTAGCAATCAAGTAGTCGCACAAATTAAGATGTTTACAAAAGCTTGACTTGTTCCGTTTTTTCTATTGGCGGTAAAGAAAATACGTGTTGTCGTCTTCGACAGAATCACATATTTATATTTTTTCTGATGAACGGGACAATTTGAAAAACTTCGGATCGGGACACAAAAAAAAGTTTGTCCCGCAGACCTCTACTCCGCGTGACCATGAGAGAACATTGCATTATTCACTAGAAATTATTTTTTGTCATACCAAGCATAATTTTTTCGTCTTATTGAAGCATAAATAGCTTGAAAAAATCGCAATCACTTACAATAGATATAGTAAATAACAACAGTTGATAAATTACTACATCGTCAATTAAAGATCCTCAATCGCAAGGCTCTTGTCAAGTTTTATTCAGGATCCTGTTTCGAATTCTAGCAATTCCTGTTTCCAAGAAGGATCCTTTTCAAGATTTCTGTAAGTTCCTGCTCAGCTATTTTTCTGAGTTGAGAATACAGGATTCTGCCAAGATTTTATCAAGTTCTCGTCAGGATCTAGGTCAAATCTTCGTATCAGGATCCTGTCAGGAGTGATAGTCACATCGGACGAGGATTCTAGTAAGAAAATAATAAGATTACTCAGAATACGAAACTGACTAATCCTGAAAAGTTTCAATCAGGATCTTCTTCAGAACTTTTCAAGAATATGCCTGTCAGACTTCGCAACACATTATCAATCCTAATCAGGATTTTAAGAGAGCGTCCATCAGCGTACCGAGGAATCGTAGCACTCGATAAAATTTAGTTTTTCGATTTGACATTCTCATCATAATCAGCATCATCTGAAACAAGGGGGAATCGGCGGATTGCCACGATTGCCAATCCCATGGAAATCCCTGAATTAATTAATTTGGATATGTGAAAAATACTGAAATTATAGCTCATGTTCATACGTATCAGATGCAACTTCATTCAATTAACATTTCTAAATGAGATATCAAATTTCTTTCACAATTTACGCACCAGAAGGCAAATAATAGCCAATTTTATGGTAGCCTTGATAGACCACAAGAGTTTCTAAACCTGATAGACAATAAAACATAATAGTTTCGAATGAAATAAGCAGAAAGCTGAAAATTATGAAACACGAAGCTTCAACGAGCCGGATGTCGACCTAACATGATTTCATCTTCTTGTGAAACTAAGCGAAAAACAATATTTCATGTTATGCATGCTCATTGTTGAGAGGATCTAAAAACTGAGAGAATTAAAACTTTATTCAAGTCTTTCTGTTCTATATTTCTTTCCTCAGGTAACAGAATAGGTATAGTATGCTAATGCATTTTGATTTGCATTCCATGATAGACATTCTTTCTTCTAAAATAAGGATCTTTGTTGTCTAGCTCTAACATTTACCGGTCTGCCGAAAGTAAAACTACTTAAAACTTGATGATATTCGTCAATCATACTACAGATTTAACCATAGTTATCAGTCACTTGTTATTAGTTTTTACATTATGCAGTAAACTTTATGATAAAGTCTAAACTTGAACAGTGTGCACGTTATGAAGACAATATAATAAATTCTGTTTTTCATGTTAATGGCTCTCTTTTTCATCTTGGTATAGTATGGAAAAGACAAGCTACCTATGTCAAAGGTATCACATGTTTAACGGTTCAATTGTTGCTTTAATGTTCACAGTTAGGTGCTCATAGTATAGGAATAAATTATTTATAAGTATTCTCTTGCCGTCATTTTATCTCCAGATAGACAAACAACAGGTAAAAACTGATTCTATATCTCTGGTCTGATAAAGTTTTCGATCAATAATATCACCGTTGTATTTGAAATAGGGATGCTTTAGTTCTACTACTGATCGGTCAACTGGGTGTCCAAATAGACTGATCCATCGTTGTCTTAAGAAAATCTATGGCATAAATGTGACATGCACTTATTTAAGCTTATAACACAGGGTTCTGATTTTCAGATGAATCGCAGAATACTAGTTAGCGTTTAGATTNTTGCCAATCCCATGGAAATCCCTGAATTAATTAATTTGGATATGTGAAAAATACTGAAATTATAGCTCATGTTCATACGTATCAGATGCAACTTCATTCAATTAACATTTCTAAATGAGATATCAAATTTCTTTCACAATTTACGCACCAGAAGGCAAATAATAGCCAATTTTATGGTAGCCTTGATAGACCACAAGAGTTTCTAAACCTGATAGACAATACAACATCAGAGTTTCGAATGAAATAAGCGGAAAGCTGGAAATTATGAAACATGAAGCTTCAACGAGCCGGATGTCGACCTAACATGATTTCATCTTCTTGTGAAACTAAGCGAAAAACAATATATCATGTTATGCATGCTCATTGTTGAGAGGATCTAAAAACTGAGCGAATTAAAACTTTATTCAAGTCTTTCTGTTCCATATTTCTTTCCTCAGGTAACAGAATAGGTATAGTATGCTAGTGCATTTTGATTTTCATTCCCTGATAGACATTCTTTCTTCTAAAATAAGGATCTTTGTTGTCTAGCTCAAACATTTACCGGTCTGCCGAAAGTAAAACTATTTACAACTTGATGATATTCGTCAATCATACTACAGATTTAACCATAGTTATCAGTCACTTGTTATTAGTTTTTACATTATGCAGTAAACTTTATGATAAAGTCTAAACTTGAAGAGTGTGCACGTTATGAAGACAATATAATAAATTCTGTTTCTCATGTCAATGGCTCTCTTGTTCATCTTGGTATAGTATGGAAAAGAGAAGCTACCTATGTCAAAGGTATCACATGTTTAACGGTTCAATTGTTGTTTTAATGTTCACAGTTAGGTGCTCATAGTATAGGAATAAATTATTTATAAGTATTCTCTTGCCGTCATTTTATCTCTAGATAGACAAACAACAGGTAAAAACTGATTCTATATCTCTGGTCTGATAAAGTTTTCGATCAATAATATCGCCGTTGTATTTGAGATAGGGATGCTTTAGTTCTACTACTGATCGGTCATCTGAGTATCCAAATAGACTGATGCATCGTTGTCTTAAGAAAATCTATGGCATAAATGTGACATGCACTTATTTAAGCTTATAACACAGGGTTCTGATTTTCAGATGAATCGCAGAACACTAGTTATCGTTTAGATTTTATTGTTGACTAGCAGCTTTTGAACACAGTAGATCTTCTGGTTCGACCTCAGGTGTCAGTCTACGGAAAGTATCTAACTCTGTATCATAAGATGAAAAATCAAATTGGTTTCTGGACTCTTGTAGAAGTAAACTTCAGTGAACTGTAGGAATCAACGAGTCAAACAACTTCATTGTTGAGATGTGCAGTTAAACCGATTGATTTTTTCAGTTTCTTAAAACAATTCAGTCAAGACTAAACTTGTTCTGTAGCTATTTTGTTAACAAACACATGTNNNACTTCCATGAACTGTAGGAACCAACGAGTCAAACAACTTCATTGTTGAGATGTGCAGTTAAACCGATTCATTTTTCAGTTTCTTAAAACAATTCAGCCAAGACTAAACTTGTTCTGTAGCTATTTTGTCAACACACAGATGCACTATAGATTTTAATGTACAAGAGTGATGAAGACAGTTCAGCAGATGGGAGATTTAATCTTCATATAGAACCAAGAATCAGGAAAGTTGTACAGAGCTTTTTCTTTCGAATTTCAAAACTGCACAAACTTTGATGTAATGGTACAACTTCGGCAATATTGCAAAGTATCTTCTGGTCGTCTCAAATATAGAACAGTTGGCAAGACGAGACTATAATTTATCAACCATTTTACCATTTATCTTTTACATTGATTATCGATGCTACTTACAGAAGAATAAAACAAAGTGAGAAACAGTAGATTTTAAAAGAGTATAGAACACAAGAATTTTAGAAGCTCTGAAGTGGCTTAACGCCTTGACAAAATATCGTCAAGCTTTGCAGGGCTTCAAAAGTTCGCAAACTCTTAAAAGTTAAATGAAGCTACTCTGGCATCTTTATCGTTAGTTTCTATAGGTGGATAACTATGGTGAATTATCATTTAAATCAATTCAGCTTATCATTTCTCCTGTTCAAATTAGTATAACCAATGTCCTAATTGCATGCAAAATAGGATGCGAAGTCAGTAGTTCTAATTCTAGAGGAAAAAATTTGCATTAGTAGTAAATCATTCATAAGTCACTGCTATTTTGAATCCTGTGGAGCTGATCATTATTGTTCTGGATGGAGGAAACATTAATACAGCAACATAAGTATTAGATCATTTAGTGAGTAGGCTGTATTTCACATGAACTATAGCAACACGAGTAGCATCGAACTTTATTCAAACCTTCAACTGTTCCGAATCATGCTGTTGAGTGTGTTTCACTTCTAATGCTTGCATTCACGTATCCAATGTTATATGTTTCAGAATAGAACTTGAATTTAGGAACAGAACTCTTTTTATAAAGTGATTGAAAAAATAAGTCATATGGTCCGTCTCATGCTAGTGCATGTATTAGTACTAGTGTGAGTGTAGATGGAGAGCAGCTTTTCTATAACCTTGTCCACAAAACCTTATTCTAGTCTCAAAAACATTACTTTTAATATGTAGATGATAGCATTAGAAGTAAAAAAAATACCCTTAACGGCATAATTTGAAAGAGTTGGAGGATTCAATAAAGTTCGACGCTGCTCGTGTTGCAATGGCTTATGCGAATCATAGACTGTTCACTATATGATCAAATACTTAGGTCGATACATTAATGCTCACTCGATTCAGAACAATAATGATCAGTTCCACATTATGATTATTAGCAGAGATTAATGAATCAATTACTAGATACTATTACTACGAATTCATATTGTTTGCGATATAACTAGGAACAACGGATGTGACTGGTGNTTCTGCGACGAAGTGATCGGTCACCCACACCCACGAGCTTGTCAAGGTCGTGGATAGTTATGCGAAGGAATGTTAATTATATAATGGGTGTTGTGGTTAATGATACATGTAGTTTAGTGCGATAGGAAATTATATTTATGAACAAGTACTAGGTGTGGGTGTGGGTGTGGGTGTGGGTGTGGGTGTGGGTGTGGGGTGTGGGTGTGGGTGTGGATGTGGATGTGGGTGTGGGTGTGGGTGTGGCTGTGGCTGTGGCTGTGGCTGTGGCTGTCGGTGTGGGTGTGTGTGTAACTTTTTTCTGCATCCACCACCACCCACACCCCACAAGGTTTTGATTGTCCAATGAATCGCAGAATACTATTTATCATTAAGGTTTTATTGTTGATTAGTAGCTCTTGAGCAGTAAATCTTTTAGTTCAACGTCAGGCATCAGTCTATAGAAAGTAGCTAATCCTGGGTCATAAGATGAAAAATCAAATTCGTCTCTGTATTCTTGCAGAAGTAAACTTCGATGAAATGTAGGAATCAACGAGTCAAATCACTTCATTGTTGATATATGCAGTTATGCGAATTGATTTTTTCAGTTTCGTAAGACAATTCAGCCAAGACTAAACTTCTCTATAGCTGTTTTGTCAACAAGCATGTATTATAGATTTTAACGTACAAGAGTGATGAAGAGAGTTCATCAAATCGGAGATTTAGTCTCTATATAGAAACTAGAATCAGGAATATTCTACAGAGCCTTTTCTTTCGAATTTCAAAACTGCACAAACTATGATGTAACGATACAACTTCGGCAATTCCATAAAGTATGTTATGATCGTCTCGTATGTAGGAAAGTTGGCAATTATGAGATTATAATTTATCGACCATTTCACCATTTATCTTTTAGATCTGTTATCGACACTACTTGCAGAAGAATGAAACAAAGTGCGAAACAGTAGATTTTAAAAGAGTATAGAACCTAAGATTTTTAGAAGCTCTGAAATGGCTTAAAGCCATCACAAAGTATTATCAAACTTAACAGAGTTTCAAAAGTTGACAAACTCTAAAAATTTACATGAAGCTACTCTGACATTTTTATCCCTAGTTTCTCCACGTAGATAACTACGATGGAATATCATTTAAATGAATTAAGTTTATCATTTCTCCTGTTCAAGCTAGTGTCACCAATGTCCTAACCAGATGGAAAATACGACGCAAAGTCAGCAGTTCTAATTATAGAGCAAAAACTATTGAATTAGTAGTAATTCATGTATAAGTCACTGTTATTTTGAATCTTGTAGAGTTGATCATTATTGTTCTGGAAGAAGAGAACATTAATACAGCGACATAAGTATTAGATTATTTACTCAGTACTCTATATTTCACTTAAATCATAGCAGCACGAGTAGCATCGAACTTTATTCACTCCTTCAACTATTTCGATCATGCTGTTGAAAGCATTTGCTACTTCTAATGCTTGCATTCGCGTATCCAATATAATATTTTTCAGAATAGAACAAGAATTTAGGAGCAGAGCCCTTTTTGTAAAGTGATGGAAAAAAAGTCATATAGTCAATCTCATGCTAGTACATACATTCGTGCTACTATGATCGTTGTTGTAAAGCATACGTTTTCTGAAATCTTATCCACAAAACCTTGTTATACTATCAAAAAATGACTTCTAATATGTAAATGAAAGCATTAGAAGAAAAAAAATACTCTTAATGGCATAAGTGGAAGCAGTTGGAGAATTGAACAAGATTGGACGCTGCTCGTGTTGCAATGGCTTATGCGAAATATAGAATGCTTATCATATGGTTAAAAACTTAGGCCAAAAGATTACTGTTCACTCTATTCAGAACAATAACAATCATTTCCTCATTATGATTATTAGCAGCGACTTATGAATCAATTACTACTACTATTTTTTTAATCCTTGAGAATGCCAATAAGGAAGTAAATAATAAATTCATCTCCTATGGTAAAAATTTGTCTGAACTTACTAGGGAACCTTCCAAGGTGCGGGAGCGCTTTTCAATCAGGGTTTCGTGCGTCTTGTAGCCCGTAGTGAGTTATGCTTACGGTAAAAAAAGTTCGGGTTTCTGGCTTGTTTCTGAGGAGATATCGAGCTCCTAGTGAATTTTCTCTATTGTATGCCTACAGTGGCAGCAAAGCTATTCTTTNTACGGAAAGTATCTAACTCTGTATCATAAGATGAAAAATCAAATTGGTTTCCGGACTCTTGTAGAAGTAAACTTCAGTGTACTGTAGGAATCAACGAGTCAAACAACTTCATTGTTGAGATGTGCAGTTAAACCGATTGATTTTTTCAGTTTCTTAAAACAATTCAGTCAAGACTAAACTTGTTCTGTAGCTATTTTGTTAACAAATACATGTCCTATAGATTTTTACGTACGACAGTGATGAAGAGAGTTCACCACGTGGGAGACTTAGGCTTCATATAGAAACTAGAATCAGGAATCAACTTCGACAATGTCGCAAAGTATATTCTGGTCGTCTCACATGTAGGACAGTTGGCAAGACGAGATTATAATTTAGCGATCATTTTATCATTTACCTTTTACATTGATTATCGATGCTACTTACAGAAGAATAAAACAAAGTGAGAAACAGTAGATTTTTAGAAGCTCTGAAGTGGCTTAAAGCCTTGATAAAATATCATCTAACTTTGCACGGCTTCAATAGTTGGCAAACTCTTAAAAGTTAAATGAAGCTACTCTGACATCTTTATCTTAGGTATCTGTAGGGGGTAACTACGATGAATTATCATTTAAATCAATTCAGCTTATCATTTCTCCTGTTCAAATTAGTATCACTAATGTCCTAACCACATGTAAAATACAATGCGAAATCAGTAGTTCTAATTCTAGAGCAAAAAAATTTGCATTAGTAGTAATTCATTCATAAGTCATTGCTATTTTGAATCCTGTGGAGCTGACCATTATTGTTCTGGGCGGAGGGAACATTAATACAGCGACATAAGTATTAGATCATTTAGTAAGTAGTCTATGTTTCACATAAACCATAGCAGCACGAGTAGCATCAAACTTTATTCAATCCTTCAACTGTTCCGAATCATGCTGTTGAGTAGTTTTTACTTCTCTCTTTTAATAAAGTGATTGAAAAAATAAGTCATGTGGTCCGTCTCATGCTAGTGCATGTATTAGTACTATTGTGAGTGTAGATGGAGAGCAACTTTTCTATAATCTTGTCCGCAAAACCTTATTCTAGTCTCAAAAACATTACTTTTATATGTAGATGAGAGCATTAGAAGTAAAAAAATACCCTTAACGGCATAATTTGAAACAGTTGGAGGATTCAATAAAGTTCGACGCTGCTCGTGTTGCAATGGCTTATGCGAAACATAGACTGCTCACTATATGGTCAAATACTTAGGTCGATGCATTAATGTTCAGTTTCACATTATGATTATTAGCAGCGATTAATAAAGCAANGACACTAATTATCGTTTAGATTTTATATTGTTGACTAGCAGCTTTTGAGCAGTAGATCTTCTGGTTCGACCTCGAGTGTCAGTCTACGAAAAATATCTAACCCTGTATTATAAGATGAAAAATCAAATTGGTTTCTGTATTCTTGCAGCAGTAAACTTCAGCGAACTGTAGGAACCAACGAATCAAACAACTTCATTGTTGAGATGTGCAGTTAAACTGATTGATTTTTTCAGTTTCTTAAAACAATTCAGTCAAGACTAAACTTTCCTGTAGCTGTTTTTTTAAGAAGCACATGTACTATAGATTTTAACGTACAATAGTGATGAAGAGAGTTCACCAGATAGGAGATTCAGGCTTCATATAGAAACTAGAACCAGGAATGTTCTACAGAGCTTTGTCTTTCAAATTTCAAAACTGCTCCAACTATGATGTAACGATATAAGTTCGACGATGTCGCAGTGTCTTTGGTCGTTTCACATGTAGGGAAGTTGGGAAGACGAGATTATAATTTATTGTCCATGTTACCATTTATCTTTGACATCTGTTATCGATGCTACTTGCAGAAGGATGAAACAAAGTGAGAACCAGTAAATTTTAAAAGAGTATAGAACTCAAGATTTTTAGAAGCTCTGAAGTTGCGTAAAGCCTTCACAAAGTATCATCAAACTTTGCAGGGCTTTGAAAGTTGGCAAGCCCTTAAAAGTTAAATGAAGCTACTCTGACATTTTTACCGTTAGTTTCTATAGGTGGATAACTACAGTGAATTATTATTTAAATCAATTCAGTTTATCATTTCTCCTGTTCAAATTAGTATCACCAATGCCCTAACCGCATGCATATACGATGCGAAGTCAGTAGTTCTAATTGTAGAGCAAAAAAATTTGAAATAGTAATAATTGATTCGTACGTCACTGCTATTTTGAATCCTGTGGAATTGATTATTATTGTTCTGGATGGAGGAAACATTAATAGAGTGACATAAGTATTAGATTATTTAGCGAGTAGTCTGTTTTTCACATAAACCATAGCAACACAAGTAGCATCGAACTTTACTCACTCCTCGAACTGTTTCAATCATGCCGTTGAGAACGTTTGTTAGTCCTAATGTTTGCATTCACGTATCCAATATAATATTTTTCAGAATAGAACAAGAATTTAGGAACAAAGCTCTTTTTATAACGCCATTGAAAAATAAATCATTTGGTCAGTCTCATGCTAGTACATGCATTTGTGCTACTATGATCGTAGATGAAGAGCACTTTTCTATAATTTTGTCCACAAAACCTTGTTCTATTCTCCAAAAAATTACTTTTAATATGTAAATGAGAGCATTAGAAGTAATAAAATACCCTGAACGGCATAATTTGAAACAGTTGGAGAATTGAACAAAGTTCGTGCTGCTCGTGTTACAATTTCTAATGCGAAGCATAGTCTGCTTACTATGTAGTCAAATACTTAAGTCGACGCATTAATGTTCACTCTATTCAGAAGAACAATGATTAGTTCCTTATTATGATTATTAGCAGTGACTAATGGCTCAATTACTACTATTACTACTAATTCTTTTTTTTAACTCTTGAGAATGCCAATAAGAAAGTAAATAATATATTCATCTCTTATGATAAAAATTTGCCTGAACTTAGTATTGCTCGCGCTAGTTTATTGCGATGGAAGAAAAATATCATTCGATCTTTATAATTCAAGGAAAAC
>CAJNSZ010000246.1:50323-109030 GCA_905329745.1 Rotaria sp. Silwood2 | reverse complement strand
TCACTGCTATTTTGAATCCTGTGGAGCTGACCATTATTGTTCTGGGTGGAGGGAACATTAATACAGTGACATAAGTATTAGATCATTTAGTGAGTAGTCTATGTTTCACAAAAACCATAGCAGCACGAGTAACATCGAACTTTATTCAATCCTTCAACTGTTCCGAATCATGCTGTTGAGTGTTTTTACTTCGCTCTTTTTATAAAGTGATTGAAAACATAAGTCATGAGGTCCGTCTCATGCTAGTGCATGTATTAGTACTATTGTGAGTGTAGATGGAGAGCAACTTTTCTATAATCTTGTCCACAAAACCTTATTCTAGTCTCAAAAGCATTACTTTTAATATGTAGATGAGAGCATTAGAAGTAAAAAAATACCCTTAACGGCATAATTTGAAACAGTTGGAGGATTCAATAAAATTCGACGCTGCTCGTGTTACAATGGCTTATGCGAAGCATAGATTGCTCACTATATGGTCAAATACTTAGATCGATGCGTTAATATTCACTCTATTCAGAACAATAATGATCAGTTTCACATTATGATTATTAGCAGCGATTAATAAATCAATTGTTACTATTACTACTAATTCATGTTTTTTGCGATATAACTAGGAGCAATGGCTATGATTGGTGATGTTTTATCACAAGGATATCATTGTATTCGATGTATTTTGAGATACATTCCTTTATTCCGCTTTTCATTTTTTATTGCGATGGAAGAAAAATATCATTTGACCTTTGTAATTCAAGAAAAACTTGGAGCCCCTGAAGAAATCTTCGAGGAAGAAACCAGACAACTAGGCAATACAATGACTAGAAATTCGGAGCTCGAGAACTGCGAGTGTTCGAGCAAAGTTCAGGCAACCCAATACGTGTAAAGTCTGTTTTGTTTCCCTTCCGATTGTATTGCATTGAAAATTTCATTAAAGCTTACGGTGTCACGAAGGACAAGAAAAAGACTACATTCAAGCAGTCAATCTCCAAATTATCTCATAATTGTTTCGTGCATGATAATTTAAGAAAGGCTATTCATCAAAGTTATGATCTGGTTTAACACCTTCTTTTGGGCTTTGATTTTTAGTTTGCCGAGAAGAAAATGAGAGGATCTGCGATACCACTAAGTGGATCATTTGTGCAAGTCTAACTTGAGAAAACTCCGTGTTGTTTCATATGACGAAAGCCATTGCAATTAATTGGATCAAAAGTCAAACTAATACGTAAACTCTTATGTTGCTTTTTTATTGAAATCAGACAAATATAGCTGATTGTAGGACATAATTTATGACTTTTCTTCTTTGCCAGTTAGCGAAAAATCCTAACATCAGCTCATAAGAGTCTCGAAGAGACTTTCTCTTTCACTCTGAAACTCTCTTCTCTGGTGTCGAAATTGATATCAAAAACAATATAGCTATATATAGAAAGCCTCTTGTTTTATGACAGAAAGTACGATTGCGCTGCTATCTAATCAACTCAGGCATATTCTGCCACCAGATTACTAAATGAATGAATAAACAGTTACAGATGAGATGCTGTAGATTCACTAGATACGGTGTATTTCTTCTATTACTCATTGATTTGTCTAATGTTTCGTTGCTCTTTGTTATTCTGCCTGATGCATTTTGCGAGAAAAATATGAAAGTAACCAACTCTATTTTAAAAGTCGACTTTATACTTATCTCATTACTAAATGTCTAGNAATTAATTCAGGGATTTGCACCAAAAGGCGAATAATAGCCAATTTCGTGGAAACCTTGATAAATCACAAGAGTTTCTAATCTTGGTAGAGAATACCGGGTGTTCCAAAAGTTTTGCAACATTTTGTATTTTGCATTTATCTCGACTTGAGAAAATGATAAAATCTTGATGTTTTTCTTAAAAGATGCACCGTGAAAAGCTCTACAAAACTGTATAAAGAAATCTCTATTAACTGGTTCTGATGGTTTTCCGATGCTTAATACGAACAACCTACATGGTGGCGCTATGTCCCACCGTATTGAGCATTGGAAAAATGTTTGAAAGACCTTTTTTGTTTTGCAATAGGGATTTGTTCATACAAATTGTATACAGCTTTTAACAGCGCATCTTTGAAAAAAAAATCAAGATGTTATCATTTTCTCAAGCCGAGATATAGACGAAATAAAAAAACTTATAACATCCGGTAACAACGTCACGCATATCGTCACTTTTAATCATCTCGACAACCATCAGGACCAGTAAATAGAGATTTCTTTATACAGTTTTTGTAGAGCTTTTCACGGCGCATCTTTTAAGAAAAAAAATCAAGATTTTATCATTTTCTCAAGTCGAGATAAATGCAAAATACAAAATGTTGCAAAACTTTTGGAACACCCGGTATAACCTAATAGTTTCGAATTAAATAAGAGGAAAGCTGGAAATTATGAAACAGGAAGCTTCAACGAGCCGAATGTCGACCTAAAATGATTTTATTTTCTTGTGAAGCTAAGCAGAAAACAATATATCATGTTATGCATACTCATTGTTGAGAAGATCTAAAAACTGAGCGAATTAAAACTTTATTCAAGTTTTTCTGTTCCACATTTCTTTCCTCAGGTAACAGAATAGGTATATTCTGCTAGTGAATTTTGATTTGCATTCTCTGATAGACATTCTTTCTTCTAAAATAAGGATCTTTTTTGTCTAGTTTAAACATTTACCGGTCTGCTGAAAGTAAAACTATTTACAACTTGATGATATTCGTCAATCATACTCCAAATTTAACCATAGTTATCAGTCACTTGTTATTAGTTTTTACATTATGCAGTAAACTTTATGATAAAGTCTAAACTTGAAGGGGTGTGCGCGTTATGAAGACAATATAATAAAATCTGTTTTTCATTTCAACGGCTCTCTTTTTCATCTTGGTATAGTATGAAAAAGAGCAGCTATCAATTTCAAAGGTATCACATATTTGATGGTTCAAGTGCTGTTTTTTTTTATGTTCACAGTTATGTGCTCACAGTATAGGAATAAATTACTTATTAGTATTCTCTTGCCTCCATTTTATCTCTAGATAGACAAACAACGAGAATACATCCTATTCCGCGATGTTGAACATTCCGGAATCAGTTCCGTTCAATTCCGGAAACTCGATCGTCATTCTGTAGAACAGGCTTAATTGATATTGATCGAGTTCCGTCGATTTCTGGAATTCCGGGAATTAAGTGAAGACGAAGTTATAGGGAACTCTTAGGAATTCCTTCTTGCCCTCACCCTCACTCAGAGTGTTGTGTTTGAATGTTAGTCCGTGGGATAAGTTAGTAATTCCAGTGCGGAATTCCTAGAAATTCCGGAATTGGAAGGAATTCCTGGGCAATAGGAGTAATTCCGTCGGAAATCAGTTCCCGCCTTTCCGAGAATTGGCGGAACTCGATCGACGTCGAGTAGGTCTATTATGCCGAATAATGATCGAGTTTCCTGAATTAGATGGAACTGATTCCGGGGGGAACTGATTCCGCAATGTTCAACATTGCGAAATAGGATGACTGCTCCAAACAACAGGTGAAGACTTATTCTATATCCCTGGTCTGATAATGTTTTCAATTAATAATATCGCCGCTGCATTTGAGATAGGGATGCGTTAGTTCTGCTATTCACCGGTCAGCTGGGTATCCAAATAGACTGATGCATCGTTGTCTTAAGAAAATCTATGACATAAAGGTGACATGCATTTATTTAAGCTTATAACACAGGTTTCTGATTGTCAAATGAATCACAGAACACTAGTTATCGTTTAGATTATATTGTTGACTAGCAGCTTTTGAACAGTAGATCTTCTGGTTCGACCACAGGTGTCAGTCTACGGAAAGTATCTAACTCTGTATCATAAGATGAAAAATCAAATTGGTTTCTGTACTCTTGCAGAAGTAAACTTCAGTGAACTGTAGGAACCAACGAGTCAAACAACTTCATTGTTGAGATGTGCAGTTAAACCGATTGTTTTTTTTTCAGTTTCTTAAAACAATTCAGTCAAGACTAAATTTGTTCTGTAGCTATTTTGTTAACAAACACATGTACTATAGATTTTTACGTACGAGAGTGATGAAGAGAGTTCATCAGATGGGAGATTTAGACTTCATATACAAACTAGAATCAGGAATGTTCTACAGAGCTTTTTCTTTCGAATATCAAAACTGCACAAGCTATGATGTAACGATGCAACTTCGACAATGTTGCAAAGTATCTTCTGATCGTCTCACATGTAAGAAAGTTGACAAGACGAGATTATAATTTATCGATCATTTTACCATTTATCTTTTACATCTGTTAATCGATGCTACTTGCAGAAGAATGAAACAAAGTGAGAAACATTAGATTTTAAAAGAGTATAGAACCCAAGATTTTTAGAAGCTCTTAATTGGTTTAAAGCCTTCGCAAAATATCATCAAACTTTGCAGGGCTTCAAAAGTTAGCAAACCCTCAAAAGTTACATGAAGCTATTCTGACATATCTATTGTTAGTTTCTATAGGTGGATAACTACGGTGAATTATCATTTAAATCAATTCAGCTTATCATTTCTCCTGTTCAAATTAGTATCACTAATGTTCTAACCACATGCAAAATACGATGTGAAGTCAGTAGTTCTAATTCTAGAGCAAAAAAATTGGAATTAGTAGTAATTCATTCATAAGTCACTGCTATTTTGAAACCTGTGGAGCTGATCATTATTGTTCTGGATGGAGGAAACATTTATACAGCGACATAAGTACTAGATCATTTAGTGAGTAGTCTGTGTTCACATTAACCATAGCAGCACGAGTAGCATCGAACTTTATTCATTTCTCCAACTGTTTCAATCATGCTGTTGAGAGCGTTTGTTACTTCTAATGCTTGCATTCACGTATCCAATGTAATATTTTTCAGAATAGAACAGGAATTTAGGAACAAAGGTCTTTTTATAACGCGATTGAAAAAATAAGTAATGTGGTCAGTCTCATGCTAGTGCATGCATTCGTGCTACTATGAGCGTAGATGAAGAGCACTTTTTCTATAATTTTGTCCACAAAACCTTGTTCTACTCCCAGAAACATTACTTTTAATGTGTAAATGAGAGCATTAGAAGTAATAAAATACCATGAACGGCATAATTTGAAACAGTTGGAGGATTGAATAAAGTTCTACGCTGCTCGTGTTGCAATTGCAATTGATAATGCAAAACATAGACTGCTTACTATGTAGTCAAATACTTAGGTCGACGCATTAATGTTCACTCTATTCAGAACAATAATGATCAGTTCCTCATTATGATTATTAGCAGCGACTAATGAATCAATTACTACTAGTACTACTAATTCCTTTTTTAACCCTTTAGAATGCCAATCAGGAAGTAAATAATATATTCGTATCTTATGATAAAATTTGCCTGAATTTAGTATGGCTCGTACTAATTTATTGCGATGGAAGAAAAATATCATTTGACCTTTATAATTCAAGGAAAACTTGGAGCCCCTGAAAAAATCTTCGAGGAAGAAACCAGATAACTAGGCAATACAAAGACTAGAAATTCGGAACTCGAGAATTCCGAGTGTTCAAGCAAAGTTCAGGCAATCCAATACGTGTAAAGTCTGTTTTGTTTCCCTTCCGATTGCAGTGCATTGAAAATGTCATTAACGCTCAGTGTCACCAAGGACAAGAAAAAGACTGCATTCAAACAGTCAATCTCCAAATTATCTCGTAATCGTTTCGTGCATGATAATTTAAGAAAGACTGTTCATCAAAGTTATGATCTGGTTTAACACCTTCTTTCACGCTTTGATGTTTAGTTTGCTGAGAAGAAAATGACAGGATCTGCGATAACACTAAGTGGATCATTTGTGCAAGTCTGACTTGAGAAAAATCCGTGTTGTTTCATATGTCGAAAGCCATTACAATTTATTGGATCAAGACTCCAACTAATGCGTAAACTCTTATGTTCATTTTTTTTATTGAAATCAGACAAATATAGCTGATCGTAGGACATAATTTATTACTTCTCTTCTTTGTCAGTTAGCGAAAAATATTAACTTCAGCTCATAAGAGTCTCGAAGAGACTTTCTCTTTTACTCTGAAACTCTCTTTTCTCGTGTCGAAATTGATGTCAAAAACAATATAGTCATATACAGAAAGCCTCTTGTTTTATGTCAGAAAGTACGATTGCGCTGCTATCTAATCGACGCAGGCATATTCTGCCATCATATTACTAAATGAATAAACAGTTACAGATGAGATGCTGTAGATTCCCTAGATACGGTGTATCTCTTCTATTACTCATTGATTTGTCTAATATCTCGTTGCTCCTTGTTATTCTGCCTGATGTATTTTGGGAGAAAAATATGAAAGTAACCAGCTCTATTTTAAAAATCGACTTTATACTCATCTCATTACTAAATGTCTAGAACTTTCAAGACAAACAATATTTTGCCCCAATAGCTTAATACAGCTTTTTAAACTGTGTTATAGAGCAATCAAGCCCTGACTCTGACTCCTATGAGACTTTTAGAACTATAATTAAGATCCTAGATATTCAATATGAATTTCGGGAATGCAAATTATTATTTTAAATGTTCCGTAAAACGCACGGAAATCCAGGGAATCCCATGGAAATCCCATGGCAATCCCGGCAATCCGAAATCCGCCGTTTCCCCCTTGGTTTTATTACATGATCTACAGTGGGCGTCATAAGTCTCGCCTCACTTTTGTATTTTGAGTCGTCCATTTGAACTAAACAACGTTGATTTAATTTCATTATATATTCTTGTAGCGGAGATCGAGCACTATCTGTATACACCTGTTCCATACGGAAACTCTCGGAATATAAAATAAAATAGGCAAAGCAATCTTCAGTCCTACGAAAAAAATGATACAAAAAAAGACAAAGTGATAATAAAAATGTTTAGAAGACTTTTCTATGCAATAGAAATTTGTTTACGCTGTTTTTGTCGAGCTTTTGACGCTGCATCTTCTGAAGGANATATTTGCAGTTCTTATAACTTGAACTTACTATTTCGGATTTGTTTATCGTATTATTAATGATTCAGTCATTTATGCTTTATTTGTCCTGTTATGTTGTACTTTGATTTGATGTGAACGTAGTGATGATGACCGAATTTACAAGCTGGTTCCAACAGACAGTGGTCGAAAATTGTACCTGTCATATAATTGAATAGAAAAATAAATTATTACTGCATTTTCTTTTGTTTTAATCCTATTATGTGTCTAAAATTTGAAACTTTCCGCAATTCTATAGCCCATTCTCATATTATGAATGACCAATTATACTTAAAAACCCCATTTTTCACAAGATTCCATTTGGTATAAAATTCATTGTTAAATCTGTTTGAAACCAAAGTGTTACCTCTTGCAATAATATGATTTTCTATCCTGTAAAAATCTTCGACCACTTTCACCCGCTTGCCATTCAACTATTATATGATTAATAACAAAAAGAAAAGAAAAAGAAATTTCAGTAGAAAAATCGATACACTTCGATGAAACGTCTCAAAGAGACAATTTCAATTGTTCAAACGTTACATCATTATGTTATTGAATTTATTATTATTTATATACTCTAAAAAACCCCAATCAATTGTCTGTATTTAGTTTTATTTGTTGAATAATGATATACAAAAAATAAATAAATACATATAAGGAAGAGTAAAAATATGCAATAAATTAAATATCGATTTCGGTCCGAAAAAAACAACAAAGTATCTTTTAAAAATATCATGGTTGCTTTTGGCCAACTGTAATGCACATTATTTTTGTGTTGGTGTTGTACAGCTGTGCAAAAGACGAATGAGAGAACAAGCAAAATAAATGTATTATTTCCAATTAAAAATAAACAGCGTATGTTTTTAAAAATATCATGATTGCTTTGGCTCTATTGGGATGCACATTTTTTTTTTGGTGTGCTAAAGGGTGGTCAGAAAGTTTCGACCCCTCTCTGTAAATTGATGTTATCTACATGAATACATATATAGATAGTTGATTGAAATATACAGTTTTGTAGAGAATGAGAAGAGCTATCATCTGAAAAAAAGATAATTGAAATTGTGTCGTAGCTATGAAAAGTTATGATCATTTTATTCATGATGACAAAGCAAAAACACGTTACATTTTTTGCAAAAACAAAAAAGTACTTCAATTTTTGAGGCATTTAAGTCGAGTGAAACATTGTTTTCTGAAAGTTTCTGAAAGATATTTTTATACGATCCGATAGAGTTGGACAAGCTCTACCAGAATATGAATATCAAACAAAGATTCCGATCTTCCTTTCAATACAAAACTTGGAGGAAATTAGAAAGCTTAATACAAATCTGACATATCTTGTATTAGAGAGTGCGCTTGACTTCGAATAACTCTAGCTTATTGACTATTAATTTATGTTTCGAGCTGCAGTGTCATGTACTGAAGTTGAAACTAACCTTTCCGAGCTTCCTGAATAGACAGAACAGTCGATCAGCTGAAGATATTGAAAGTTTAGCATACTCTCTCTTATGCAAGATATATGGAATTTTTATCAGTCTTTCTGATCTTCTTCAAATTTTTGTATTGGAAACAGCATCAATTTTTTTAATATTCATATTCTTGTAGGGCTCGTCGAACTCTATCGCACCATATAAAAACACCTAGAAAACCATATTTTGCATCACACATTAGAAGCATATTTTCTTTTCCAAAAAATGTAACGTGTTTTTGCTTTGTCATCATGAATAAAATGATCATAACTTTTCATAGCTACGACACAATTTCAATCATCTTTTTTTCAGATGATAGCCCTTCTCATTCTCTACAAAACTGTATATTTCAATCAACTATCTATATATGTATTCATGTAGATAACATCAATTTACAGAGAGGGATCGAAACTTTCTGACCACCCTTTAGAATTAGGAATGTTCCACAAGGCTTTGTCTTTCGAATTTTAAAACTGCGCCAACTATGATGTAATGATATAACTTCGACGATGTCGCAGTGTCTTGTGGTCGCCTCATCTTTATGAAAGTTGGAAAGACGAGATTATAACTTATGGACCATTTTACCATTTATTTTTTACATATGTTATCGATACTACTTGCAGACGAATGAAACAAAGTTAAAAACAGCAAATTTTAAAAGAATATAGAACCCATGGTTTTAAGAAGCTCTCAAAAGGCGTAAAACCTTCACAAAATATCATCAAACTTTGGAGGACTTTGAAAGTTGGCAAGTTCTTAAAAGTTAAATGAACCTACTCTGACATCTGTATCGTTAGTTTCTATATGTGAATAACTACGGTGAATTATCATCTAAATCAATTCAGCTTATTATTCCTTCTGTTCAAATTAGTATCACAAATTTCCTAGACACATGCAAAATATGATGCGAAGTCAGTGGTTCTATAATTATAGAGCAAAAAACTTGAATTAGTAGTAATTGGTTCATAAGTCACTACTATTTTGAATCCTGTGCAGCTGATCATTAGTGTTCTGGATGGAGAGGACATTAATACAGCGACATAAGTATTAGATCATTTAGCGAGTAGCCTGTTTTTCACATAAACCATAGCAGCAGGAGTAACATCGATCTTTATTCAATCCTTTAACTGCTCCGAATCGTTCTGCTGAGAGTTTTTTTATAAAGCAATTGAAAAAATAAGTAATGTGATTCATCTCATGCTAGTGGATTATTAGTACTATTGTCAGTGTAGATGTAGAGCACCTTTTCTATAATCTTGTCCACAAAACTTTATTCTAGTCTCAAAAACGTTACTTTTTATATATAGATGAGGGCATTAGAAGTAAAAATACCCTTAACGGCATAATTTGAAACAATGGGAGGATTGAATAAAGTTTGGCGCTGCTCGTGTTGCAATGGCTTATGCGTAACATAAACTGCTCACTATATTATCAAGTTTTAGGTCGACGCATTGATGTTCTCTCTATTCAAAACAATAATGATCAGTTCCACATTATGATTATTAGCAGCAACTAATGAATTAGTTGCTACTACTACTACTAATTAATGCTTTTTGCGATATAACTAGGGACAATGGCTGTGACTTGTTGTGTTTTATCAGTAGGAGATGATTTTATTCGATGTATTTTGAGATACATTTCTTCAATCCGCTTTTTGTTTAACCCTTGAGAAAGCAAACAAGGAAGTAAATAATATATTCTTATCTTATGAGAAAATTCGTCTAAATTTAGTATTGTTCGCGCTAATCTATTGCGATGGAAGAAAAATATCATTCGACTTTTATAATTCAAGGAAAATTGAAGCTCCTAAGAAAATCTGCGAGGTAAAAACCAGACAACTAGGCATAAAAAGACTAGAGACTCGGAACTCGAGAATTTCGAATGTTCTAGTAGAGTTTAGGCAATCTAATACTTGTAAAGTCTGTTTTGTTTCTCGTCCGATGTCAGTGAGTTGAATATTTCATTAAATCTCAGAAAGTGTCACAATCACAAAGGACAAGAAAAATACTACATTCAAACAGTCAACCTCCCAATTATGTCATAATTGTCTCGTGTATGATAATTTAAGAAAGGCGATTCATCAAAGGTTTGATCCGATTTAACACCTTCTCCTCGAGCTTTAATTTATAATTTGCTGAGAAAAAAATGAGAGAATCTGTGATAACACTAAACGGACCAATTGTGCAAGTCTAGCTTAAGAAAGCAACTTGTTGTCTCATATGACGAAAGTCATTATAATTTATTGGATCAAGGCCCAAACTAATACGTAAACTCTTTTGTTGCTTTTTTTATTGAAATTTAACAAATATAGCTGATCGTAGGATATAATTCATGAATTTTCTTCTTTGTCAGTTAGCAATAAATTTTAACATCAGCTCATAAGAGTCTTGGAAAAGACTTACTCTTTTAATCAGAAACTTTGTTCTTTGATATCGAAGTTAATGTGAAAAACAATATAGTCATATATAGAAAGCCTCTTGTTTTAAATAAGAAAGGACGAGTAAGCTTCTATCTAATTGACTGAGTCATATTCTGCCATCAGGTTACCAAATGAATAAACAGTTACGCATGAGATGCTCTACATTCACTAGATACAGTGTATCTCTTTTATTACTCATTGATTTCTCTGATGTCTTGTTGTTTTTTTTTATTCTGCTTGATGCATTTTGCGAGTAAAATATGAAAGTAACCATCTCTATTTTAAAAATCGACTTTACACTCATCTCATTAAGTTGAATGTCTAGAACTTTCAAGATAAACAATATTTTGCCCCAATAGCTTAATACAGCTTTAAAACTGTATTATAAAACAACGAAGCCCTAACTATGAGTCCTATGAGATTTTTAGAACTATAATTATGATCTTAGAGATCCAATATGAATTTCTAGAATGCAAATTATTATAATAAATGTTTTAAGCCCTACGGAAATCCCAGCAATCTCATGAATATCCCTGCAATCCAATGGAGATCCCGGCAATCCCATGGAAATCCTGGCAATCCCATAGAAATATCGGCAATGCCAGGAAATCCTGGCAATCCGAAATCCGCCTATTCCCCCTTGTGAGGCAGTCTTCGAAGGTCTCAAAAAACAGATTTTGACCTGAACACCCTGAAATCCGATTTGGATTCGTTAAAAAAACATTTTATTCCGTACAGAATGTTCTTTTTGCAGCGATCTGTACTCTCTAAAAAAAACAGTATTCTCGGAAACCAAGGGAGAAAGGTTTCCGAGTGTTCGGAAACCCATTTCTTGCCCTCGAAAACCCTTTTATCGGTTTCCGAAAGCTCGGAAACCCATTTTTTACCCTCGGAAACCCTTAAAACGTTTCCGATAGTAACAAACTCGTAAACCGAAAAGAGTTTCCGAGCCTCGGATACCCTTTCATGCGTTTCCGAACTTCGGAAACCTTTTTCGGTTTACGAGTTTGTTACTATCGGAAACGTTTTAAGGGTTTCCGAGGGTAAAAAATGGGTTTTCGAGCTTTCGGAAACCCGTAAAAGGGTTCTCGAGGGCAAGAAATGGGTTTCCGAACACTCGGAAACCTTTCTCCCTTGGTTTCCGAGAATACTGTTTTTTTTTAGAGAGTAGAAAAGTCCTGGACATTCAAAGCCTGCTTTGTAGATGTGTTCGAGAAGTGTTCTACTAGGGTGAAACTTTTACGCATAATGATCTTTACAGTGGATGATAGTTGGTTTGTACGCGCATTCCAGCGAGATTTTTCATTCAAACATGTGGCTCGATTTGATTTTTCTGATCATATCATATCATTTTTAACTTAACACTTGATGCAGTATGGGTCGCTTTTATCTCAATTCCCATACTTGTCAGCCAATTTTACTTTGCTTTCGATTTATAAACACCAGTTTTAGTAGAAAAAACATTGTTTGAGTTCAAAAGAAAGTAATATTCGTAAGTCGGTTCGAAACTAGGACTTTTGATATCTTGTAAATTATTTCCTCGAGTTTTGGTTTCTGTTACATGTCCAGGCTTGCCCCTCAGAGATATCTGCACAAATGAATTCCAACTAAAAACTATTTTGACAGTATAATTACCATTTGGGACATCAACAACAGCACTCTGGTACCCTTCGAAAAAGAACCGGTATTTCATCTGAAAGCACATTACCGAATTGCAGCTTCTATATATCATAAAACTTCATCCAAACTGTGAACAAAGTATTGATGATTCATAAGCACTCTCGGATTTTAAAGTGGTAGCCCTGTAGGGCATTCCTATAATCCGATCTACTACTTTTAATAACCACCAACATCTACCGCATCTTTTCTTATACTATTATGCTTCGCGTTTTCACCTGTCCCATCATTTTCAGAGATTGCACTAACACATTCGGTCCCATAACCGTGTAACAGCCAGAAGACCATTGACATTGATGGTCCTCTACGAACGAATATCACGTCATCAACAACGCACCAACCATTCCAATAATAACATACACAATGCGCCGATAACTATAGGACCACGCACCTAAAAGTCGGCTCTTGTCGAAGGATTTCGCTGTCCAAGCATACTTCCGCATATGGGTCTTTCAGAATCAAAGGATACGTCTTAGAGCGTTACACCAGTACCCAAGAGTACCCCGCTATGGCAGCACTTGAGAACCAGAAGGCATTCGCACCTCGTGCGACTTGAGAACCCAAAAGTATCCCTAATAGTAGGATTTGAGAATCCAAGGGTAACCCATAATGATAGAACTTCGAGACCCAAGGGTGCCCCCGATAGTAGGACTTGAGAAACTTGAGCCACTGACCTGATAATGCTAGACACTCACTTTACCATTCCCTGATCGTCATTCGGGAACAATAACCTCCTATCCCTAGCTCTAAAACTATGACGAACTACCGTAAAAACATGAGCCAAATCATCGATTTTGAAAGTTAAATTTTCTTTCATCCGACAATGTGGATAATTGCTGAAGCAGTTCTTTGGATGTTTGGGAGATCATGAAATCAATCTTAACTTTACCTAAGCTTCGAGTCCGAATAAAATTTTTCTGGGCATAGTTTACTTTTAGGATTTTCCACATCTTCAAATTTTGGATCAATTACTCTACTACTTGAGATTGGTTCGTATGATGCCCACAACTCTTTAGCTTTTGTATGACATCCGATTCTTTTTGCAAGCTAAAGAAAAATAACTACAAGGAAAATTAAACCTGAATCCAATCTTTGAAGACGAACCCAAATCCGAACTCGAACCTGAAACCTGAAACCGAACCCAAACCCGAACCCGAACTCGGTCCCTCAGACCGAACCTGGACTCGAACCTACACTGAAAAAAAAATCCGTAGAATAATAAACGGAAAAAACGTTTTTGAGAGGGTATTAAACAAAAAAAGGGTTTATGAAAGTGCAACGGGACACAAACCCTTTTTTTCCATATTTGACGAAGATAATAAACGGTTTTTACGTTTATGATTTCTCAAAAGGGTTTATCAGATATTTCAAAAACGGAAAAAAGGGTTTGTGTCCCGTTGTACTTTCATAAACCCTTATTTTTTTCAGTGTACCGAACCCGAACGTTCGGTTTCAGGTTTCAGGTTCGNTGAGCATTAATATTATTAATATTAGTCCTATGTGACAAATAATATACGGTCAAATTGGGATCAGTCATCAAATCAATATAAAATGGCGAGCATAATAATGCACTAGGTGGCGCTACATATCGTACCACTTATTCCTATGTTCTCCTTAATAGTGAACATAACTGGATAAGAGATATATCTTCTCATGAAGTTAGGTTTTCGTCTCATCTTCTCTTCCAAGAAAACTGACGTTCAGTAGTGGACAATCATAACCGTGTCATCATGAGTGTTAATATGTTTTGATTAGTCAGCTTGTGTTGATTATTGCTCGGTATAAATATTGTTTCAGAAAAAGCGAAAAAACAGTTCGATAGGAAAAAGAATTTTCTCTATCGATTAGTATAAATTACAAGCTTTGCCCGTTTCAATTTTGCAGGAAAACCTATTTTAGACGATCTATGTTTGGACTGAGCATAGTATCTCGATTATGTCTTAGCATAAACATTTTTTCGAAAAAACTAACAGTGCAGTTCGATAGAGAAAATTTTCTGTATGGACTAGTTGTTACTCAAAGTTAGACTCATTGAGGTTATTTTAGCGGGCGCCATACGTAGTGCGTTTTATAGTGATTTGCTTAACTTACTATACATTATTAGCTGCAACTGTACCCTAATATGTTATCTGTTTAATATGAAGACACGATATTAAAATTATCATAAAGTTCATACTTCGATCACAAAATATCAATGAGTTCAGAATTTTTCTATTTATAATTCCACTAAGTATAGGAAATAAGTTCTATGCGTTTGATGGCTGAATAACTTGAGTGAGACATATGATTACTACTCAGCAAACTATAATGACCATGACTTTAGTATCGTTACAAAATACAAATTCAGTCATCGCCATGCTCTATTATTTCTTTCTTTCAGAAAATTCAGCTGTGATATTGAATAACTGTTGAAAATTCGTGCAACGTGTTCGTTATCACTTTAGAGTAGGGAGCTGCAGTCCTTCCAGGCCCAGACATAAACCCGAACGAGCTCGTGTCTATATCTAGGTTTATCTTTAGACTCAGTTTGCTTTCAGCTTCGAATCGAAATATAGTAGAGCTGAAGTAAATGTATAATATTTTCTGTCTTGTTTTTCAAGATTTTTTGATTCCTTTTTAATTCTATAATTAAAAAGAAAAGGTCATTTTGAATGGAAATTTTATTCATTAAGTATCGAGCGATGGCCAAGTAAACAACAAAAAAGAACTGTATACCGACTGTTTTTTCTCAGTGTAGCCAATAAATAGCTAAGATCTTAATTCTTCACTTGCTCATATAGATAAAGGATGCGAGATGTTGGAGGAAAAAAATCACGGATCTGGACCCTCGCAGGTGTGGGTTAGGGTCTAAAATTTTAGTTTTTCGCGGGTCATGATTCAGATGCACAAAAATCTGGACCCGCAGCTCTCTATTTTACACACAAACCTTGATAGGCCTCAAAGAGTTACGATGACCACCCTTAGAGAGCACTTGAAAAATTATGGGGATTACCATTAGTATTTCTTAAATTAACTTTCTTTGCATTAAAAAATCAAAATAAAGTAGTATTTGCTTCATATCAATCATTAATCATTAATATTAATGAATTAATGATTGAATGAAAAAACATTAATTTTAATATTAATGATTAATGAAAACATTAACATTAATATTAATGAATTAAGTTTTTAAAAGAAAACATTAACCATTAATATTAATGATTAATGGAAAACATTAATTAATGTCATTAATTAAGTCCTGTTATATAAAATGGTCCACCCCTAGTAAAAGTCCCGTAACTCCATCAAAACAAAAAAATTTGGGATCGAGTTTGTTCTGTTTTAATCAGAAATGATTGCTCTTCTATACCTAACTACAAAATCAAGCTTCCATCATGTTTTCTGTTTCTTGCTTGGGTATAGTGTCGAGAACGGGGGTTTGCCACTTTTGAGACTTCATTCTCGAGCACAGTATCTGGTCTAAAAAAATCTTTCTACAGACCAGGAGAAATAGTACATTCGAATCTACCAAACACAAACTCAGTTCTCACTTTTGCTAAGCTTCTTCACGGAAATAATAAGAGAAGAAAAAGTTTCGGTTGAAAAAAATACCGAATTTGCCATGTTTTCATTTTTTGTCGTCTGCCATATAATTTCCTTAGTTTTCTTGATTGAAGTTCTGAAATAAAAGTTTAGGTATGATTTTGTAAAGAATTTTATGGCGCTTCTATTAAAAAAATGAATTTGTTCTAGGCGACCTGTGGAACAGGAGTTCGAGCAAAAATACCGACATCGGGTTCACCGTTAATTTTTCTTTTTTGTGAAGCACATCTCTAAGCCTATAACTTTCTTACTATATAAGCTAGCAGGATCAATCAAAAGCCATTTTGTAGAGCGTGTTTTACTGCATCTTTTCTTTATAGAGACAATTTTTCAACCACGTGTTTTGCTAAAGAAAAATTTCATATTCAAATCGAGTCAGGACTTCTGGGCCACCCTTTATATATTCGAAGAACAGATAAGAAGAAAGAGTGAAACCTATCGAAGAACTTCAATCTCCTCTTAAAATATTTACTTTTGCTTGTACTTCTTCTGCCTTTTTTTACTTCATTTTCTCTCATAAATCTGTTATCATGAATGTTGATTCTATTTCACGTGGCTGTTATAAGGGAGTTATGATCCAATAAATACATCTACTGTCATTAGATTTTCTGCGAAAAACAACCCTGGTCATTCAGTCGGTTAAAAACGTTGCCATAATTCTTTGTGGAGCAGTACTTTTCAAGAATTGTGAGAAGAATATTGTTAGTCAATTGAGCTGCCATTCTCAAGTGCCATTGTTGGTAAAGTATCCATAGAATCAATTACGGTATGTAAAAGCCATTTTTATTACATTACATTAGCAACCAAGAGTAAGTATCGAACGGCATGCTGTTTGTCCAAAAAGTAAGAGATTGATGGTAGCATTCGAAGTTAAATATTTAGCAAAAACGCTGTTAGTGGAATCTCTGAGAGATTACAATATGAAACGCCATGCAATTATTGTTACTAATCACAAGAAAAGGTTTTATTCTATATACTTTGGAACACATTTCGCCATTCTTTTCGTTAACATTTAGTTACATAATAATGCAGTAGTTCATATATTGTAACGAGACATTATTGATATACTTTGTGTGATCGTATAACAACGTTTTTCATGGTCCCTGACTTCATGGAGGGAAGGGAAGTATGACTAAGGCGTCTACCACAGTCTGCGAAGGGGAGATCAGCCAAAGGAGAATTGGGGGATTGCCAGGGTTGCCAATCCCATGGAAATCCTGGCAATCCCATGGGAGTCCCAGAAATTCCATGGAAATCCAATGGAAATCCCTGAATTAATTAATGTAAATATGTGAAAAATACGGAAATTATAGCTCATGTTCATACATATCAGATGCAACTTCATTCAATTAACATTTCTAAAACCATTGCTCTAAGAAAATGATGCAGATATGTGGAATATAACTCATTTCTAAATGAGACATCAAATTTCTTTCACAATTTACGCACCAAACGCCAAATAATAGCCAATTTCTTGGTAGCCTTGATAAATCACAAGAGTTTCTAATCCTGGTAGAGAATATAACATAATAGTTTCGAATGAAATAAGCCGAAAGCGGGAAATTATGAAACATGAAGCTTCGACGAGCTGGATATTGACCTAACATGATTTTATCTTCTTGTGAAACTAAGCGGAAAACAATATATCTTGTTATGCATGCTCATCGTTGAGAGGATCTAAAAACTGAGTGAATTAAAACTTTATTAAAGTCTTTCTGTTTCATATTTCTTTCTTTAGGTAACAGAATAGATATATTCTGCTAGTACATTTTTATTTGCATTCCCTAATAGACATCCTTTCTTCTAAAATAAGGATCTTTTTTGTCTAGTTCAAAAATTTACCGACCTGCCGAAAATAAAACTAGTTACAACTTAATGATATTTGTCAATCATACTTCAAATTTAACGATAGTTATCAGTCACTTGTTAATAGTTTTATATTATGCAGTAAACTTTATGATAAAGCCTAAACTTGAAGGGGTGTGCACCTTGTAAAGACAATATAATAAATTCTGTTTCTCAATTCAATGGCTATTTTGTTCATCTTGGTAAAGTATGAAAAAGAGAAGCTACCCATTTCGAAGGTATCCCATGTTTAACGGTTCAACTGCTGTTTTTTTTAGGTTCACAGTTATGCGCTCAAAGTATAGAAATAAATTACTTATTAGTATTCTCTTGCCGTCATTTTATCTCTAGTTAGACAAACAATAGGTAAAGACTTATTGTATATCCCTGGTCTGATAAAGTTTTCGATTAGTAATATCGCCGCTTCATTTAAGATAGGGATGCTTTAGCTCTACAACTGACTGGTCAACTAGGGATCCAAATAGCCTGATGCATCGCTGTCTTAAGAAAATCTATGACATAAAGGTAACATGCATTTATTTAAGCTTATATCACAGGGTTCTGATTGTCAGATGAATCACAGAACATTAGTTATCATTTAGATTTTATTATTAACTAGCAGCTTTTCAGCAGTAGATCTTCTAATTCGACCTCAGGTATCAGTCTACGGAAAGTATCTAACCCTGTACCATAAGATGAAAAATTAAATTGGTTTCTCTATTCTTGCAGAAGTAAACTTCAGTGAACTGTAGGAACCAATGAGTCAAACAACTTTATTGTTGAGATGTGCAGTTAAAACGATTGATTTTCTCAGTTTCTTAAAACAATTCAGCCAAGAATAAACTTGTTCTGTAGCTATTTTGTCAACAAACAGATGTACTATAGATTTTAACGTATAAGAGAGATGAAGAGAATTCGCCAGATGAGAGATTTAGGCTTCATATAGAAACTAGAATCAGGAATGTTCTACAGAGCTTTTTCTTTCGACTTTCAAAACTGCACAAAATATGATGTATCGATACAACTTCGACAATGTCGCAAAGTATCTTCTGGTCGTCTCACATGTAGGAAAATTGGCAAGACGAGATTAGATTATCGACCATTTTATCATTTATCGTTTACATCTGTTATCGATGCTACTTGCAGAAGAATGAAACAAAGTGAGAAACAGTAGATTTTAAAAGACTATAGAACCCAAGATTTTTAGAAGCTCTGAAGTTAAATGAAGCTACTCTGAGATCTTTGTCGTTAGTTGCCATACGTGGATAACTACGGTGAATTATTATTTAAATTAATTCAGCTTATCATTTCTCCTTTTCAAATTAGTATCACCAATGTCGTAACCACATGTAAAATACGATGAGAAGTCAGTAGTTCTAATTATAGAGCAAAAAAATTTGAAGTAGTAGTAATTCATTTATCAATCACTGCTATTTTGAATCCTGTGAAGCTGATCATTATTGTTCTGGAAGGAGGAAACATTAATACAACGACATAAGTATTAAATCATTTAGTGAGTAGTCTGTGTTTCACCTAAATCATAGCAGCACGAGTAGCATCGAGCTTTATGCACTCCTCCAACTGTTTCAATCATGCCATGGAGAGCGTTTGTTACTTCTAATGCTTGCATTCAAGTATCCAATGTAATATTTTTCAGAATAGAGCAAGAATTTTGGAACAGAGCTCTTGGTATAACGCGATTGAAAAAATAAGTCATTTGGTCAGTCTCATGCTAGTGCATGTATTCGTGCTACTATGAGCGTAGATGAAGAGTACTTTTTCTGTAATTTTGTCCACAAAACCTTGTTCTACTCTCAGAAACATTACTTTTAATATGTAAATGAGAGCATAAAAGTAATATAATACTCTGAATCGCATAATTTGAAACAGTTGGAGGGTTGAACAAAGTGCGACGCTGCTCGTGTTGCAATTGCTAATGCGAAACATAGACTGCTTACTATGTAGTCAAATATTTAGGTCGACGCATTAATGTTCACTCTATTCAGAACAATAAGGATCAGTTCGTTATTGTGATTATTAGCAGCGACTAATGAATCAATTACTACTATTACTACTATTACTACTAATTCTTTTTTTAACCCTTGAGAATGCCAAAAAAGAAGTAAATAATATATTCGTATCTTATGATAAAATTTGTCTGAACTTAGTATTGCTCACGCTAATTTATTGCGATGGAAGACAAATATCATTCGATCTTTATAATTCAAGGAAAACTTGGAGCCCCTGAAAAAATCTTCGAGAAAGAAACCAGACAGCTAGGCAATACAAAGACTAGAAACTCAGAACTCGAGAATTCCAAGTGTTCTATAAAAGTTCAGGCAATCAAATACGTGTAAAGTCTATTTTGTTTCCCTTCCGATTTCAGTGAGTTGAACAATTCATTAAAGCTCACAAAGTGTCACAAAGGATGAGAAAAAGACTGCATTCAAACAGTCAACCTCCAAATTATCTCGTCATCGTCTCGTGTATGATAACTTAAGAAAGGCGATTCATCAAAGTTATCATCTGGTTTAACACCTTCTTTCGAGCTTTGATGTTTAATTTGCTGAGAAGAAAATGAGAGGATCTGTGATAACACAAAATGGATCATTTGTGCAAATTTAACTTGAGAAAACTCCGTGTTGTCTCATATGACGAAAACCGTTACAATTTATTGGACCAAGACTCAAACTAATGTGTAAACTCTTATGCTGCTTTTTTTTATTGAAATCCGACAAATTAGCTGGTCGTAGGATATAATTCTTGATTTCTGTTCTTTGTCAGTGAGCGATAAATCTTAACTTCAGCTCATAGGAGTCTCGGAGAGACTTTCGCTTTCACTCTTTCACTCTCTTCTCTAGTGTCGAAATTAATGTCAAAAACAATATAGTCATATATAGAAAGCCTCATGTTTTACGTTAGCAAGGACGATTACGCTACTATCTGATTGACTCAGGTATATTCTGCGATCAGATTACTAAATGAATAAACAGTTACAGATGAGATGCTGTAGATTCACTAGATACGGTATATCTCTTTAATTACTCATTGATTTGTCTAATGTCTCGTTGCTCTTTGTTATTCTGCCTGGTGCATTTTCCGAAAAAAATATGAAAGCAACCAGCTCTATTTTAAAAATCGACTTTATACTCATCTCATAAAGTTAAATGTACAGAACTTTTATGATAAACAATATTTAGCTCCAATAGCTTAATACAGCTTTTTAAACTGTATTATAGAGCAATGAAGCCATGACTCTGACTCCTATGAGATTTTAGAACTATAATTAAGACCCTAAAAATCCAATATGAAATTTGGGAATACAAATTATTATTATAAATGTTCTGTAAATCCCGCGGAAATCCAAGCAATCCCGCGGAAATCCTGGCAATCCCATAGAAATCTCGGAAATTATGGGAATCCGAAATCTGGCGTTTCTCCCTTGAGATTCGCATTTTTACCCGTAAGTTTCAACAGTTTTTATAGATTGTGTTTGATGAAACTGGTTATCCACGACCTTCTTAAATGCAGAAATGAACTACTCACTGTTTGAATGTGGTATTCACTCATCTCGTACCCTCGCTCTAGCGAGTAGAAAAGAAGTAAGAGCGAGAAAAACAGATTTTTGTAGCACTCATATGCTGCTTTGTTTCTGTCCTTGTCCGCTTTATGGTTTTAGACGTACCGGACAGAGCGTAACATTGATGCCGAAGAAGAAAAACTTCCAAGACAAGAAATATAATACTATTTACAGTCGATTGGGAAGGGTGTGGGTGTTGATGTTGCAATCATTTACATCAAAAGAGTGAACAACACTCACATCCATGCCCACACCCACACCCACACCCACACCCTGTACTTCTTGTACTTCTTTGTACTTCTTCATACTTTTTGGTACTTCTTTGTACTTTTTCTTACTTCTTCGCATTTCTTCGTACTTCTTGGTACTTCTCGGCACTTCTTGACAAATATCAAAAATTCCGTTCCCAAAAAACAGAACATTTTTGTTCTGTTTTTGAGAACAGAATTTTTGACATTTCCCAATAACAGAACACTTTTGTTCTGTTTTGGGAAAAAATTGAGGTAGAAAGCGCGTATTTCTCTGTACTTTTCCGTACTTTTGTACTTCGGAAGTACAGAAGTCCGCTTGTTCCTCCTTGGGAGAGTTTCCGAAAATCACGATGAAGACTTTATCTATATCAGTCACATTCAGTGGGTTCTGTAGAAAAGTATGAAATAATTTTGTATTGATTGGAGCTATCGAAAGTTCTCTAAAATATCATGCAGAAACATTCCTTATTCCCCAAAGGATGCGAAGTTTTGTAAGAGACATGTGAAAATGTTCTAATTATGAGAAGCCATTATGTTTTCGTGTGACCGGTACGAAATCCTTTGATATTTTTCTGAACCTAGAAATGGTTTCGTATCAAAGATACAAAATCCGTTCAATGTCTCTGAACAAAAAAGAGTTTCACACGAAAAATGCGAAATAATCGTAGTTTTTCGAAACCTGAAAAAGTACCGTATTCAAAAGCGGAACTTTCAAGGTTCAATGACATACCATTTCTTTTGAAGTGTATGTTTCGAAGAATTTTGCAAAAAATATAAAGTGCCTGAAATTTCAGCGGTCCATCTTATCTAAAAGCAATTAAATGGCTGTTGTCTGATAAAAAACGATGGAATAGACATGGAGGAGATAAGCAAAAAGCCACTACTTACTTTTCTGATCGAGAAGAGAGATGCGAAGGAATTGTAGCGAGACATTGTATACAGTTTTAATTTCAGTTCATGCTTCTGGCTATGTTCCAAGGTATTTTTTAGTTTCAATTGATATGAGTGCTGGTCTTCTTCGTTAATCATTCATGATTTTGCAAGTCTAGTTACTTCAAAAACACAGAGTTTTCTAGATTTTGTCAAGAACCCAATAAGTAAACGTTGTGAATGGCATCGATTGATTACATCAAAGCAAAAATACCCCTTCATGTTACTATTGTGGGCGCTGGTATTGGTGGTCTTGCTGCTGCCACGGTAAGTCTTTTGACATCACTGTTGTAGATTAAATTCGATTCAATTAATTATGATGACTTTGTCCACTTTGAGATAGGCCTGTGCTCGTGCTGGGATGAAGGTTGTTGTATACGAAGCTGCTATTCAACTAGCAGAAGTTAGTGTTTGGCTTATTGTCTTGATTCACATTAATACAGTTCCAAAGTTTGTTTATTTTTTTTGCCACAGGTGGGTGCAGGTATACAAATCGGACCGAACATGTCTCGCATTCTGCGTCGATGGGAAATTTTGGATTTATTACAGCCTCAAGCGGTGCCTTTGAATGCTCTTTCTCTGCGACGATATGCTAACGATAACGAGCTCGCCCGAGCATCTATGACTCATGTCGAGCAGATACACGGAGCTCCTATCTGGGTTGCACACCGTGCTGATCTCCAAAGAGTCTTGAGAAAAGGAGCAGAGGACTATGGCGCCCAAATTCAAACAGGATCAAGCATAGATGATATTGATTTCGAGAATGCCCGAATTAAGATCAAGGGTTGCTTGCAATGGTTGCAAAGTGATGTGGTAATAGCGGCTGACGGTGTCAAGTCGACCATTCGCAAAAAAATGTTGGCAGTTCATGGTCAAGTAGACCGAGTTAGAGAGACGGGTGATGCGGCATGGAGAGTGATTATTTCTGCTGAAAAGATATATGGTAGCAAAGACTCTAGTTTGATCGAAGCGTTGGAGAACCCTGTTGGACTTCGCTGGATGGGACCAGATGGACACATCATGGGTTATCCTATAAGAAATCATCAACTTCTCAATTTGGTTCTACTACATCCTGACAAAACTGGTACCGAAGAATCGTGGAGCATGAAGGGTGATAAGAAAGAAATGATGAAGTTTTATAAAAACTGGAACATCCGTGTCAGAAAGCTACTCGACTTAGTTCCAGACGGAGAAGTTTTGGAATGGAAATTATGTGATCACGCATCACTACCTACCTGGGTCGAAGGTAAAGTGGCATTAATAGGGGATGCGGCTCATCCAATGCTTCCGTATGTTGCTCAGGGTGCTGCTCAAGCTGTTGAAGACGGAGCTGTCCTGGGTGCTTGTCTCTCTATGATTGTTAGCACAGAACAAATTAGCATAGCACTAAAGGTATATGAGCTAGTGCGCAAAGAACGGGCCGAAACAGTACAGATGTCTGCAACCAAAACGCGCCAAGTTTTGCACCTGCATGATGGAGAAAAACAACGCGAGCGAGACGAAATACTCATCAATATCGATAATGGATGTGCTAGTCCTGATCTTTGGTCAGATAGATCATTTCAACAGTGGTGCTGGGTGAGTATGAATATCTTTACTTGTTTTAAAGGCGTAGTGATTGCTGAATACAGGGCACTGACACGCAAAAGCAAGCAATTGAAATGTGGGAGCATCTTGTCGAATTAGTTCAAAGTGGCCGAGAATTCGAATCGCCCTTTAGCACAAAAAATCTGCCATGGCTGAAAAAAATTTAGCGATCATGAGCTACTCACCGAACAACAGCACTAATAAAATATCAGCTATAAATAATAGATCAGCATCTCTAGTGACTCGTAAACTTTTATGGTATCATTTTTTTACTGAATAATGTTGTCAGTGATTGTTTAAGACATAATCCGGCGTTACATAGATGTAATTTGGATTTTTTATCGAGTCAGATTGTACAGTTCCATTCATAATCTTTTATTTTACGGCACTAGCTGTGTATGTTGCTAAGAGACTATTTAAGGATGTAAGTAGTGGATATAGTGAAGATGTAGGTCTTTCTTTTAGCTACCTCAATTCATATTCGCTGACCTACACCATCATCCTCAAAAACCCGTAAGCATACTGTTTCTAATACGATGAAGTTGCGAAGAAAAATTGTTCATTTCTATCATAGCATCATGTTACATCGAAAGTAACGAGATCGCTGGCAACCTTGTAATAAGTAATATCTGTCAAATCTCTCTGGATTCATCAATGGACTATTTCCAAATCTAATGAAACTCTCACGGTTTGAAGAGTTTACGTTCCTAATCATTTCAGCGCTAAAGTTGTCAGAATATTGTTTTTTGGAAGAGATACAGCTTAAATACTAAAAATGCTTCACTTGCTATTTTGTACGCATTTGCAATTTTTAGACAGCATATTTCATTTAGAAAAATGCTACAGCTCGATCCTAGTTCATACAATTGAAAATATGAGCTCGCATTTGGATAGTTAATCTGTTTTTTTGGATAATCAATAAATATGCAGAGTTTTAATTTCCACTGGCAAAGTTCAAAAGCATTGTTAAAAGCTAAGATCTTGAAATGATATATAAAAATTTAGTCTGTTCTCTCTGTGCAGAAAATCTCGTGGTTAATTTGTTTTAGTCGCTTGATTTTGGACCTGATACCATCCATTTCATTTTTGTAAAGAAATATCAAAATAAAATTCTGTGAAAAGATCGCTCAAGCAATGGATAATTTAACGATTTGCATCATTCAGCAACGCGAAGTAATTAACAAAGCCATACTATGTCATGTTTTTCTGGACAGTGAAAATAGGCTAAACTTTTATATTTCGGATACAGGCCTTAGTTTTTGGACAATATTTTTGAAATTTTTCTGTAAAAATAAAAACTCAGTGAATTAATTTTTTTCCCAAAGGAATATTATACGATAAAGTTCAATTCATAATGAAATGAAACAAAAAAAAATTTTAGGAGAGAAATTTTGGGACACTATACTTTGAACAGTAATTCGCATAAATTTAATACGCTCAGCTTCCACGATTGAGATAATGAATCGAAATTCATCACGTAAGTACAAATTTAAATCAATAGAACTTATTCATGTTTGAACGTTCCTTTTCATGATTTAATAAAGTATGTGATTATTGATATTCTGAATCAATATTAAATGTGATTCTTTGTATAAAATGAAAAAACTTTTGTTTGTAAGCGAACATTTTTCATGATTATACATCCTAAAGCGCAAAAACAAGTTAAACTTTTTTTGCTGTTTATAAATGTTATATCAGTTTTCTTAATTTTGTTATTTTAATTTTCTCATTAAACCGTCATACACTGTTTCTTTTTGTTACAATTCCACGGTTACTTTTTTTTTATGAAATATTCAATAGCATCAAGTTTTTCTCTTACCCTTCGCTGACATTATGTCTATTTCGTGAATTTTTCTTGAATATCAATATTTGAAATTGAATTTGAACACAACGGTGCTTCATGAGGTCCGTCTGTTTCATTAAAATCTTATTAGATTACATGGTTTGTTTTTTTGTTAATTCTTCANTTTTTTCTCCTTTGTGTATGCGTGTAAACGCGTTTTTTGTCTGAAAACGCGTTTAAACGCACAAAAAGGGCGATAAATGGGCGTTTTTCGCTCACAGTCGGGAACCTCAAGTGTGATCCGAAAACGTCCACTTTTTGCTGATTTTAGGCCAATTTCTGTGCGTTTAAACGCGTTTTCTCAAAAGTTTGTCTGCCTGGGTAATACACATCCAGCTGGACTAACGACAGACTAAACATCGAGTATTTTTTCTAGTCATGCCAGCTCGATCTGTTTAGTCAGAGCTTTTAACAAGTTCTCGCCCAGGGCTAGTCGAAAATTTACTACGTTATTGAACACCGTCAGTATTTTCTCATTGACGGGCATCAATCCAGAACTGTTTCATTGTCGATTACAAATCTGACTATTATTGACAATGGAGACTAGCCCTGAATAGAGACTTTTTAAGACAAAGACTAGACAGGTCGAGATGACATGAAGCCCGCCAGAAAATGATTTAAAATTGAAAAAGGAATACTGTCGGGAACAGTTTACATGATATACTATAGTGAGACGTATTAGACAAGTCCGGACGAGTCTAAATCTAAATATACTTATTAGAGAGGGTTGTGGGTATGAGTCTCGTTAAAGCAAATGCTCACATCCGCCTTGATATGGATGCTGAAGAAGTAAGCAGACTACTACCAACGATTTTTTTGTGGCTGGTGGTAAAATGAGTGTGCGTCTTTTCTTAAAACTTTTTCATAAAGACATTGATTCTCTGTAGTATAGATGTTGACGATTGCAATGAGTTTATTTGCTACTTTCTGATCTACGTCAACGTTGTTGGGCATTCCTATTAAAACCTATAATTGAGAATTTATCATCGGTTCGAGTTCGATTTTAGATGATGTCGTGTATCTTTCTCTTAGTGCGTTGCTCTAGCATTTATTAAATCTTGTCTCGTATCTGACAAGTCATATTTTTATTTTGAAATTTCGAGAAGTCGATTTTATTAGTGTCTAATGGGTGGCGTAGATAAAATAGCCACTTTTGTCCTTTCATTTTGTTTTCTTCAGCTTTCTTACTGATCTTTTAGAATAAAAAACAATCTAAACAAAAAGAACTTCAAACACTGGCTGTATCTTTATGCCAAACAATATTCTAATCGGCAAATTTCGATTACCATACGTAATGAAGTTTTACATCCAGTGGAACTAGTTCTATTGTTCTATTTAAACTTCTGAATAAAAAATCTTGTGCTTGAACAAAGTCAAACGGCATCTGCTATTAATCGTCATTGCTTTTCTCATATTTTTTCTTGTCCAATTTCCAAATAACAATCTTTTTTATACTCAATCTTGAGATAAAAAAAAAGTGTTAAGTCAGCTGACAGATGCAGTTTTTTTTGTCAAAAACACAAGATTTTTGATTCAGAGGTTTAAATAGAACAATAGAACTAATCTCATTGAACGTGACACTTCATTAGGTACAATAATCAGAATGTAATTCTCTATCTGTTGAATATTAAACGAAATTTTTAGAAAAATGTTAAAGAAAATAAAATGAGATGACAAAAGTGACTCATTTAATCTGCGCCATCTGTTATACTGTATGAAGACATCATTATATAATCCAACTACGTATCATTATTAATGACTTCGCTTGAGCGTGATAGCGAGACTTTCTTTAAGTTTCGTTTTATCATTGAAATAGCCTAATTTTCAGCGGCTTATATTGTATTCTTCAATAGTTATAAAAAAAACACATCTCATCAGAGGAGAAATATTTTGCCGTTCTACGAGTGCCTGAACGATAGAAACTATTTTCTTCTTGGCCAAATATATGTGCACTTTTGCTGTGCTTGACGAGCATTGTCTTGGATGGGCGGTCAATGTTGACCGCTATGCTAGGACAACACACAACGTTCATTCATCTTTTTCACATCATCACGTTTGTTTCATTACCAAGATCTAGAATGAATCTTGATACTCTATCTGCCGAGATTATCTGGTATATTTTCGATTGTCTTTCGTCATACGATCTCTTATTCTCACTTCGTAATGTCAATCGACAATTGAATGTCGCTATTGCTTCATATCCTCGCTATCGGCTCAACTTCACTTCCATTCCTAAATCGCATTTTGATCTTATATGTCGTTGTATTTGTCCTCGACAAGTTATTTCTCTCATACTCTCCGAAGAAAAGCATACATATGGCCAGCTTGAGCTATTTTTCTCAATCTTCGGTAGTATCAAACAATTTATCAATCTACGATCATTCGAATTGAAGTCCTTTGGACGGGGCTCTTTAATTGATTCTGTACTAGTAGATCTACATAAACTCAATTATCTCTCATCACTTCGACTTATTGTTGAAAGTCATATGCTTGTGTTTTGCTCAACATCTCTACTTGGCCGAAGCTTCATACCAGATATTAGGTTATTCGACGACAGATTTATTATGCCATTGAATGGTCTGCGTCACTTGACTCTAACATATTGTACGTTCAGACAATTGGGAATGATCTTTTGTGAAGCTGGACAACTCATCTCTCTCAATGTCATTCTTGAACCCGATGATCACTCTCCAATGCATGACAATTTTGAACAAATACCTACGCCTCCACCCTCTCTCACTCGACTCACGATCGAAAACTCTTGTAAGTGTTGAAAGATGGAACAAGCGAAAGAAACTTCTAGGCTAAGTTTCAAGTGTCTTATTTTGGTAGTCTAAACTTGTGGATACCATGCATTTATATTAAAATGGTCATAAAAAATAGGATTTTACACTAAAAAAAAATGTTTCTCGCCAAAACATCTTACTGTGGTTTTGAGAAAACTGAATGCACTACGTGCCTTTTGTTCATTTTCTGATTAAATCTGCAAGAGCAGATGTTGTTCCACACAAATCTAACGAACAAAAACAGATTTTTATGCGCACCCATCGTTTAGTTCTGTTGGCAAAGATGCTGATCTTATTCTCTTTTATATTTAGACTACGTCACGTCCATGACTCAAATGGAGCAATTTTTATTCAAAATGACGCATCTTAAACACTTGCAAATAAAAGGTAACGGAAATAGAGATTTAGTCGATGGCCTAAAATGGCAGCCACTTGTCTCTCATCTCACTACGTTCAACGTCGACTTCAATATCTTATCACAAATCGATAACAATCTTCTCGACACATTTCGTTCGGCTTTCTGGCTTGTTGAAAAGCATTGGTTTTTCATATTTGACAAACAACGGTCACATCTCTTCACTGCACCTCTCTTAGCTTCACGAAAAATCGACTTTCCCTGGTCTACCACTTCATATTATACGTCCGCATGCAACATTGAGCAGATTATCATTGAAAATGTCGAAAAATTGTCCATTCAAGATTCGACAAAAACATCGCCAACTCATTGCTGCCAACGGGTCAAATGTCTCGAACTTTATTGCACCAATGTCTCATATGAAACGCTTCCGTTGATCGTCAATTCGACCACTGTTGAACATTTATTGATCACAAACACAATTTTATCCTTGTCGACCGTGATTGATCGTGTTCCTATGCTCATGCCTTGTCTACATCGGCTTACAATCGATGAAGCTTATCTATTTTTATTTTTTGATTTGAAACCTATTTGCAAACAGATTCGTACACTCAAATTAACTTATAAGGATGACCGGCAAGCGGCAGCAAGCACGGTCGATGTGTTACGTCTTTGCCATCTATTTTCACACGTTGAACATTTGACAATGCGTATCAATTCTTTTGAAGACATGACAATCGTAATTGATGGATTGAAATATTTATCCAGCGCCATGTTCAATATGAATTATTTTTGTAATATATCATCTCTATTTGAGTTGATCAATCAATGGTTCGTTTCGAATACTCGACCACGACGAATGTGGAACAAAAACAATTACACATATCGATTTACTACAGATTGTAATATTGCCTTGTGGATATAACATAAAATAAAAATATCTTTCTTAGTTGTGAAATTGAATTTTGAAAATTTAAATAGACAAGCTCAAGAATATGTTAGATGCATGAAAGGAAAGACTCCTTAGCATTTATTTACTGTGAAAAATGAATTCACTTGGCAAAGAAAACTTTGAATATCTTCATCACTCTTCAACCAAATGAGCTAATTTTTTTCTGAGGGTAGAGGACAGATTGAAGTTTTTATTGATGAAGAAACAGTTCATTCGTACACATAAAACCAGTAAACTTCGATTTACTATACCACTGTAAAATGCACAAACGTGTATCACTCATAGCTATGATCTGATACTGCAGGGTCTTCTTTAATTTATTTGTTACGTAGTATAGTTGATGTATAATACAACAATATTAGGATATGACGTGCAATGTGTTCGGGTGTGCATCAAGTAGCTATAACTGGTTGATAAATAAATAAAAGAATATTCTACAGGATTGGACTACACCCATGAGGAACAAATGCTTGTCCGTTGTTTAGTAGTATAGTAAACAAAAGTTTTCTGATTTTATGTGTATGAATGGGCTGTTTCGTCATCATTTAAAACTTCAATTTGTCCTCTATCCTCAGAAAAAAAGATCAGCTCATTTGGTTGAAGAGTGACGAAGATATTCACAAGAGAAACGTTGATAAAAGCTGTTTTGAAGTATTACAACTGTCATAAATAAAGAAATGAGACCTTTTACGAATTATGAAAAATCAATATGTATATCGCCGCGAATAGGTTAAAGAAAACTGGCATATTGCGGCAATTCTTTTAAACTCATAAAAAAACAGCTGGTTCAACTACTTCAATCGATCGGTTATAACTCTGCGCCATATTTCTCACTCTTTTAGCTCTATTTAAAAGTCTGTACCGCATTGTATTCTTTATTTTCATATTGATTAACTGGTTGGTAGACCTATTGAAATGCATAGTTCCGTTATTAGATAAATCTCACTTAATCACTTGAGCACTGCTTTGTATCAAGAGTTCTCTCGATTTCGAATTCAAACATGTATTTGAAACAAAATCAAAAAAATCGAGTAAATGAACAGAACATGAGACAGTTATGTGTGCATGCAGACATAGAGAATAGACAATAAATTGTTGAAGTATATTGAGACAGAAAATAAACAAAGATACTAATGCCCATTTCAGAAAAGGTGTGTGGTAATTTTCGACTAACTTTTGATATAAATAAGATTAAGAGCTGTAATTTTCACCTATAGAAAGATGAGGTAAAGACGCATCGAATCGTATATTATAGATTTTTTCGATCTGCTTTTGAATTTTTCAATCGATTTTCAGAACCAATATACCTAGTGAGATGCTTAGAATGAATTTTCAGTTATCAGGTGTACATCCGAACCGCCAAAGAAGGACTCACTAAACTACGGAAGTTGCAAGTTTTTAGATTTCATTATTGAGAAGTCATAAGTATTCTGGTCAAAATTTTCAATCGATTTTTCAAGAGATTGCTGAGAAACAAATCATCTGTTGCTTTTCTCTTCTGTTAAAAGAAACCATTTTTTCGACACCTTTTAAATAAATGTGATTAAAAAACGTCATAAAACATCTTAGAAGAGCCTATAGTATATGATTCGATGCGACTTCATCTCTTTTCAATGGTGAAAACCGCAGCACTCTTTCATCTTTCTATCAAAAGTTATTCAGAAAAATGCCACCAGGCTGTGTTTTAAATGGGCATTAGAAGCGGTACCAGTGCCATCTAAGTTCAACGTGAATAATCAATCTCGGCCAAAAAACGTTTCACTGATGTCGTGAAAACTACGGGATCCTGTATAAATGCGAGAAAATTCGTTCCCGGTAAGATCAATTCACTTGATTGTGGAATCCAACTGAACATGTCATCTGGTTGACTTCGAAAGATAGCTTCATCATGATCACCATCTACTTTCCAAATTGGCAACTTCTCAAGGCAAATATTCCTGAATATCAATGAAGATGGATGTGTATAATGAAATATTTCATTTTTTTCTGGTTTAGCCTTTGTTTCAGTACAGAGTAGAAACAAATAGATTGCTTCTAGTAAAACAAGCTTGAGTGAGACAATTTTATAACATGTGACATTTTTCTACCTTTTTTAATGTGCTTTATAAGTTAATTTCTACGATCGATTTCGATGTTGGTTCACCAATATTTTGAAATGAACAATTTTCTGAACAAAAGTGTTATACTATGCATGTTATCCATATCTGTTATTTTAAATACATCCGTCAAAATTCGTCAATTAGTAATAGATAATCAATTTACTTATAACTAATGTCGAATTTTAACTAGTAATTCTAAACAACAAATGTGAAGAAGATACACAATATTGCATCTTGTTCAGGAAATTTTCCGGTACAAAGTGATAAGAATATGAAAGAGCAAGAAAATGTGATGCTCAGCTATCATGATCGACAGAAAGCACAATCCGATCTATATTGGTATTTCAGGTAAAAGCTATCAAATTTCAACAGCCTGTTCTAAAGTTTCAACGCTTATAAAATGCGACAACTCGAGTAGGTTCAGTGTGATTTCCTATTCAGATGTATCTAAATTCGGCAGACTAGATTATATGAATTGATGAAATAAGACCAAAGGAACTTCTGTTGCGCTACTGATCTACTATCATTGTCAAATAAGTTGTATTAAGAGACAATATTTCTATTTTTAGAACTGTATTAAATGATAGATTTCAAAGCTCAACTATCTATTCTGGGCCTCAACGTTGATTATTGGAAAAATCTAGATCGTTTCGATCCATAAGAAAATTTTCCAACCCCATTGACTAATCTCACTTTTCATGAGTTTTTTTATTTTTTCGACGTTGGATGATACTGGATATAAAACGAAGTCTTTTTATATCTAATAAGTGTGTATACACTCTTACTAAACAGAAACATATTTTTTGTCTTTTCTCTAAGAAAAATATTAGTTCTTTACATGTGCAGCATCGTCGTACTATGCCTCATCTAATGTACTTAAAAGCGAAAAAAAATTGTCCTGTTCGCTCTTTTCATCATATTGCTATATGAATCAACTGAATTACTTGTCATTTGAAGAATGTAGAAATTCACCTATGGAAATAGACTGCCGATCCAAATAATGGGTGCAGAAATAGTGCCCTTGTACATTAAAATATTTTTATGTTCGGTTCTATTGGTGTGAATCGCGTTGCTCAAATAATGAATGAGCAACTCAGGGGCATATTTTTCAAATGCACTGAGTAAATAATCATGTTTTACATGATGATACTCATCGATGCTCTACAAAGTACAAAAGTGAATGTTTCATCTTATGGTTAAATGGTAATTGCTTACATAAATTATCATGCACACACATAAACATCTCAATGCAACTAGATTGATTTGCTGAACTATCCGCAGCATTTACAATGATCGAGTGGCAAAACTCTGTAACCACCTTGAAAAAAGACTGTAAAAGAAATATCTGATTCAATTATGGGAATGTTGAACGATCTATTGTGAATATGCCTCAAAAATAGCATGAACGGTATTATATGGTAATCGTAAATAGCGCTGTTATATGATTGTCTTTATCAGCAGTATTCGACATTAATTTGCGTCAAAACTACGTTACAATAAACGTTTAGAACAAAAGAAAAAAATCCAATGTATTTGTATGTGTGCTGAAACTGAAGACGTAAGGATTATTTCGACACTAAGCATAGATGAAGTATAAGAAATATATAAATGTAGGAAGAATATGGCAATAAGAACTGTGTGGATATGCTGGAATCAACTTTTGTGTTGCAGTCCGACACACCCTAGTTTGAAAAAGTAAAGTGAAGTAATCTATTAAGGTTAAGTTTATTATTTATTTTTTAGCTCATTCTCATGTATTGATAACGTTGCAATATATGAGCGTGTATTCAAAATCTTTTCTTCAATAACAAGTGGAAAATAATATGAAATAAAACTGAAAAAACAACATTCTGCATCTATTGATACTTGAAATCGTGGCTTCTTTTCACGTACCAGGGATTACATTTTACGACAACTTTATCTGAATAAGATTGAGCGGCGTTTGTAAAAAGAAAAGAGTAATAAAGTCAATTTTTGCTGTTTCGACTCATTTCGAAATACTTTATCATAAGATAACATACTACCATTATATGGCATAAGATTTCCTCTTAGTTATTTTATATATTACATCTACAAAAGCCAATTAGAGCCCAGCGGCTCCGAAAAAAAAGGAACCGAGAACCGAATTTTCAAGATTCTGCTAACCGAAATCGAAACCGGAACCGTTGGAACCGTGAATTTTTTATTCATAACTAGAGTCGTCTATATTCTGTCAATGTTTGTTATTTCGACCCTAGTAATGTTTCCATTCACTCATTGCTTTGAATTTTCGTCTTACTATACTATTAGATAGTAAGACATTTTTTTGGGATGTACGTGCTGCAAAAACAACAAACAAAGAATTTTTCCTAAGGAACCTAATATTGCTATAAAAAGTTAATAAGAAAATTTTCAATGAAACTACTCCGCTTGATCGGAAAAGAAAGATAACAGATTCGGATAAGCAATCTACTACGATGCCATTGCACAATCAAGAATAGTTTAGAACTTCAGCAGCAACAAAAGAGTTGAAAAAAGACTAAATCGATAATATTGCTATTTGTGATGACAATTTTGAAAATAAAGTAAACGAAGAGTTTTAGTATAACTTATTTTACTGATGAAAATTTTATGCAAACATACTATATTACAGCGATTTTCATATGTTCGCGGTTTTTGCTTATTTTTGAAAAATATTTATTTTCTAAGAAAATTATATCAACAATTTCGAAAAGTAAGGGATGGAAATTTTCTTCGAAAAATTAATTTATTTCATACATCATTGATAAAAAACGGTTCCAGAACGGTTCCAAAGAAGTCTTAAGAACCAGAACCGCGGTTCCGATTCCGGCTCCGGGTTTCGGGTAGAACCGCTGGGGTCTAAAGCCAATCACTATACTAACTAGCTAGATATAAGTATGGGAAGTTCATGTTACTAGATAGTTACATCACTAGGTAATGGGCAACGGAGTAACGCAAAAACTTGTGAGTTTGTTTCTTTCATTGAAGAATGGATTTTTTTGGGAAAGTAGCGATTTTTGATAAAGTTCGATTAGAGATCTTGTGGTAAAGGTAACTTGATAGAAAAAAGCAAGTACACAATTTAGAGAAATTAATCACAGATTCAGACTCCTCAACCCCAAAAGCTTTTGATCAAGCTTAATCAAGTGCGTCACTTTCAGAATAAAAACAAACCCACAAGTTTTTGCGTTACTCCTTTACCCATCACCTAGTGACGTAACTATCTAATAACATGAACTTCTCATACTTATATCTGGCTAGTTAGTATAGTGATTGACTTTTGTAGATGTAATACATAAAATAACTAAGAGGAAATCTTATGCCATATAATGGTAGTGTGTTATCTTATGATAAAGTATTTCGAAATAAGTAGAAACAGCAAAAATTGACTTTATTCCTCTTTTCTTTTTACAAACGCCGCTCAATTTTATTCAGATAAAGTTGTTGTAAAATGTAATCCCTGGTACGTGAAAAGAAGCCACGATTTCAAGTATCAATAGACGCAAAATGTTGTTTTTTCAGTTTTATTTCATATTATTTTCTACTTGTTATTGAAGGAAAGATTTTGAATAAACCCCCATATATTGCAGCATTATCAATGCATGAGAATGAGCTAAAATATAAATAATAAACTCAATCTTAATAGATTACTTTACTTTACTTTTTCAAAATAAGATAAAGTTAGTGCGCCATTCCTGTTCTATACTGAGAGAAAAATAAAGCCAGTTCTCGGTGAAGCATTGAATCCAAAAGCTTCTCTATTTTATTTTTTCTATCAAAGAAATACAGGCGAGCCACAACAAAGAAAAATATTTTTCTTTCTATACCTATCGAAGCCTAAAATCTATTTACCAGTTACTCATGTGATCTAAAGGTTTTTTTGTTCTATTCTGTCTATGAAAAAACAGGCAGATCATACATAGAGAAAAATTTGGTTTTTCTCTATACCTAGGGAAAGATAAAGTGGGTTACCTCTGAAGCATTAATCTATAGGCTCCTTTCTTTTATTTTGTCTATGAAAAAATACAAGCAGGCCATATAAAAAGAAATTTTTTTTCTCTCGATACCTACATGAATGAAACTACGCGACAGAGAAGAGAAGCACCCTTAAAGAAAATCTGCAGTTGTCTACAAAAGCACTGCCTACAATGTCGCTCTTTGTATCTCTTCAATAAATAGGTTCTGACGCGAATACCTTTTTTTGTCAGCTGATACGAAATTTTCTCCTGTTTCGAACAGCGTATGATTCGTATGTCTCACACATTAGTCGATGAAATGAGACGCGAAAAAAAGAGAAATAATCGTGCAATAGATTTCTAATTTTCATATGAATTCGTTAAAAAGCATTTTGTCAGTCGACAGATAATTATAATCAACTGTCATCTAAAAGATGTTTTTTAACGAGTTCATAAAAGTCGAAGTAACCATCGTTTCACAAGATCTTTTTAATGAGTGTACAAAGGTCGTATTAATTGTCCACTAACAATATGTTTTTCACGAGCTCATATGAATATTGTAAATTTATTGCGTGACTCTTTCTCTTTTTTCTCGTCTCCTTTCATTTACTTATGTGTAACAAATACGAATCATAAACTGTTAGAAAGAGAAGAAAAAGCTCAACCTTTTGGTAAAAAATTGTCTTTCAGCACCCTATTCTCGAAGAGAAATATGAACAGACATTTTGGGCCATTACTTTTACAGCGTGCGCTATTTGCGCGTGACCAATTTGAGTATTGGCTCTTTTCTTTTATTCTGTCCATGAAAGAATACAGACAGGCCGTACTTTCTCTTCTATTTTGTTTATGAAAAAGTGCAACCATTCCAAACAAAGAGAAGAAAATATTTGGGTGCGGGTGTGTGGGTGTAGCTTTTCCCTCTACTCATAGCCGCACCCACACCCACACGCACACGCACACGCACACCCACACCCACACCCACACCCACACCCACACCCACCCACACTCACACCCACACCCCACACCCACCCAAACTCACACTCACACCCACACCCACCCCACACCCACACCCACACCCACACCCTTTTTCAGCATCTTGCAGTAAAATTTAGTACCCAGGCTCTGCCCTTTAAATTTTATCGCAAGGTGCTGAAAAGCACTTAAGATAGTGGGAAAGCGCGTGAAGGTGCTGAAGGTGCCCATAGTGAAATGCACTAAAGGTGTCGAACAGGTGTTGACTAGGTGCTGAGCAGGTGCTGGGTGCAGCACTTTCCCTCTTGCTTAAAGCCTTCACAAAATATCATCAAACTTTTTAGGGCTCCAAAAGTTGGCGAACTCTTAAAAGTTAAATGAAGCTACTCTGACATCTTTATCGTTAGTTTTTATAGGTGGATAACTACGGTGAATTATCATTTAAATCAATTCAGTTTATCATTTCTCCTGTTCAAATTAATATCATGAATTTCATAACCACATGCAAAATACGGTGTGAAGTTAGTAGTTCTAATTCTAGAGCAAAAAAATTTGAATTAGTAGTAATTCATTCATAAGTCACTGCTATTTTGAATCCTGTGGAGCTGATCATTATTGTTCTGAATGGAGAGAATATTAATGCAGCGACATAAGTATTAGATCATTTAGTGAGTAGTCTGTGTTTCGCATAAACCATAGCAGCACAAGTAGCATCGAACTTTATTCAATCCTTCAACTGTTTCGAATCATGCTGTTGAGTGTTTTTTTCTTCTAACGCTTGCATTTACATATCTAATGTTATATGTTTCAGAATAGAATTTGAATTTAGGAACAGAGCTCTTTTTATAAAGTGATTGAAAAAATAAGTCATGTGATCCGTCTCGTGCTAGTGCATGTATTAGCACTATTCTGAGTGTAGATGTATAGCACCTTTTCTATAATCTTATCCACAAAACCTTATTCTAGTCTCAAAGACATGACTTTTAATATGTAGATGAGAGCATTAGAAGTAAAAAAATACCCTTAACGGCATAATTTGAAACAGTTGGAGGATTGTATAAAGTTCGACGCTGCTCGTGTTGCAATGGCTTATGCGAAACATCCACTGCTCACTATATGGTCAAATACTTAGGTCGACGCATTAATGTTCACTCTATTCAGAACAATAATGATCAGTTCCACATTATGATTATTAGCAGCGATTTATGAATCAATTACTACTATTACTACTAATTCTTTTTTTTTACCCTTGAGAATGCCAAGAAGGAAGTAAATAAGATATATATTCTTATCTTATGAGAAAATATGTCTGAATTTAATATTGCTCGCACTAATTTATTGCGATGGAAGAAAAATATCATTTGACCTTTATAATTCAAGGAAAACTTGGAGCCTCTGAAAGAATCTTCGAGGAAGAAACCAGACAACTAGGCAATACAAAGACTAGAAATTCAGAACTCGAAAATTCCAAGTGTTTGAGCAAAGTTCAGGCAATCCAACACGTGTAAAGTCTGTTTTGTTTCCCTTTCGATGGCAGTGCATTGAAAATTTCATTAAAGCTCACAGTGTCACGAAGGACAAGAAAAAGACTGCATTCAAACAGTCAATCTCCACATTATCTCATAATCGTTTCGTGTATGATAATTTAAGAAAGGCTATTCATCAAAGTTATGATCTGATTTAACACCTTCTTTCGGGCTTTGATGTTTAGTTTGCTGAGAAGAAAATGAGAGGATCTGCGATAACACTAAGTGGATCATTTGTGCAAGTCTGACCTGAGAAAACTCCGTGTTGTTTCATATGACGAAAGCCATTACAATTTATTGGATCAAGACTCAAACTAATACGTAAACTCTTATGTTTCTTTTTTTATTGAAATCAGACAAATATAACTGATCGTAGGACATAATTTATGACTTCTCTTCTTTGTCAGTTAGCCAAAAATCTTAACTTCAGCTCATAAGAGTCTCGAAGAGACTTTTTTCTTCACTCTGAAACACTCTTCTCTGGTGTCGAAATTGATGTCAAAAACAATATAGTCATATATAGAAAGCCTCTTGTTTTATGTCAGAAAGTACGATTGCGCTGCTATCTAAGCGACTCAGGCATATTCTGCCATCAGATTACTAAATGAATAAACAGTTACAGATGAGATGCTGTAGATTCACTAGATACGGTGTATCTCTTCTATTACTCATTGATTTGTCTAATGTCTTGTTGCTCTTTGTTATTCTGCCTAATGTATTTTGCGAGAAAAATATGAAAGTAACCAGCTCTATTTTAAAAATCGACTTTTCACTCATCTCATTAAGCTAAATGTCTAGAACTTTCAAGATAAACAATATTTTGCCTCAATAGTTTAATACCGCTTTTTAAACTGTATTATAGAGCAATGAAGCCCTGACCCTGACTCATATGAGACTTTTAGAACTATAATTAAGATCCCAGAGATCCAATATGAATTTCTGAAATGCAAATTATTATTATTAATGTTCCGTAAATCCCACGGAAATCCCGGAAATCCGCCGTTTTCCCCTTGATTCTGAGTGTCACGAGTGTGTGGATATGAGGGTGTGGAAGTGGAGGTGGAGGTGGAGGAGTAGATGTGGGTGGATATGGGAGGGATGTGTGAGTGTGGATGCGTCTGGGTGTCGATCAGTTTGAATGAACACAACACCCATACCCTTATCTCTATCATAGCTATATCGATGATATCTTTTTAACATTAAAAGATTCCATTGAAAAAGTTCGTCAAATGTTAGAAGAAGCTTAGTAATATTGTCCAAATATTAAATTAATTTATTAGATTGGCAGTTGTCTTTCTTCTCTTGATGTTCAAATAAGCGGTCAGGATGAAAACCTTATCAAATCGGTCCATTAGAAACAAGCATCTGAACCTTATGTTGTACCATTCAAAGCTGCTCATTCGCGTCATATACCTCAGAATGTTATTAGAGGTGCTTTGCAGCAAGCATCTCGTTATTTATCAGCATTGGGTGTGGGTGTGAGGTAAGACCTGACTAACTGGTTCATTTCATTTCACTCTAACACCCACACCCACACATACATCTTCTTATTGCAACTGATAAAAGTTGGGATGTGATGTATTTATATAATGCTGTAGTCATATTGAATATGAGAAAGGATTCGGAAAGAAAAAGAGTAAAGGCTTTAATCTCAAAGTTTCATTATGTCCTTGAAATTGTCTGAGGTGTTGAAGTCTATTTTTTTCTCTTTTACTTGTTCTTAAATATCATAGCAACAAAACAGTATTATTGACATTTGCTATACTGAATAACAGCGCAGTTTCAACAGCTGCATACAGTCCGATTTTTTATTTAGCCTTTTTAAGCAAAAGAAATGTAACTAAATACGCGTCGACATAGTTTGAGTTTGAAAAACGGTTTCATCACTACAAATATATTGCGTGTCAAATAGTAAAAGCAAATAGTTACTTTTTTTTTTTGTCGATTCTGTTTTTTATCTTGAAGGGTGTGGGGTGGTGGTGTGAGTCTCATTTAAATGAATACCCAAACCCACTTTCACATTCACACCCGCATCCTCTGTGTATTTATGATTATAATATCAGACTTCATTCAACAAAAATAGAAATAGAAAAAAAATAGTTTCGAGTGGAAGTTTTAATTATATACGCCTTCAAAATTCAGCAAAAAAAAACACCATATGATCTAACAACCTTTGAAAAATTTATAATGTGGGCGTTTTACTCTTGAAACAAATTTTTTTAATTAAAAAAAAAACTAAGTTCATAGGTATCATCTTTCAATTTGTTTCTTTTTCTCGAAGAAACATGTTTACTTTCAAAAAATGAAATGCGTGCATTTGGATGCTTAAAACCATGTCTTGTTATCGACTTCGTCTGACTAAAAAGTACCGTTTAGAATGAAAAAAAATCAGAAAAAGGCGTATTTTAAATGAATAAGCAAGAATAATTTGTTCTTTTCCTACTATATTAAACAACAACGAAAGCAAAGTCATGTATCGGATGGGACAGAATAAATTTCACTGTTTGTATTCTTAAATATTTCTTCTTTTCCTTTCAACTCAGCCGGTCTAATTCTTTTCAATAAAAGATTTCTGCTCAACTATCTACGAAAAAAAAACAGTATTGACGGTTTTTCTCCAGAATCCAAATGTGAAAAATGACATGACAAATTGTGACCAACACCAAAAATTGAGGAAAATCTAAACGCATTTTCTCAAATAAAGTTGTCACTTTAGAATGGTTTTTGGGAGTATAACAGGATGTGCTTGTGACTGAATGCGACAGCCATACTCATTCTGTACGAATCGACTAGATTGTTATCTAAAAGAAACTCTGACATATAACTTGGTATTGACTATAGTCTCATTAAATTCTTAACTTATATTGTAGAAATGACTAATTCGTTAGAATCTTCTCTCTGTAGTCAGTCTGCCATTTTACACGATAAAAACGAATCACCTACTAAAAATTTGGAGATAAAAAATCATGATAATCACTTTGTCAATATAATTTCTGTAACTTTTTCAAAGCTTGATCGATTACTAAAATTAGCAACGCATATCATTTTCTTGTTTTTCATAATGCATAGTACAAAAAAAACAAGCTTATATGGAATTAATGTCAGTTGAGACTTGTAGACGCCAACTATTTAATTTAGAAATTAATTCGAATATTAGAAAACAAACAAAGAAGTGTAATATTCTATGATTATTTAATAAAAACAAAACTTTGTAATTGTTAAAATGATTTTTTTCCAAGATGAAAAAATACTAAATGCATTTCAACTATCGAGAAAATCGCCGAAATTTGTGATAGGAATGTTTCTGTCACTAATAAAAACTTGTAATTTCTCTTATTTTTTTAAGTTTGCTAACTGCACACAAGATGTTCACGTCTACGCCTAACAAGTTATCAAAATTCTGAAAGAAAAACTGTTGAGATTCGATGTCGAAATTATGGTGAATCATAGAATTGCACGTCATCTGAAAAAAAATGTCGCTACCGTATCGTCGTTTTAAACAAGCACGTATAGAAACCAAAAGTTGAGTAAACATTCTGACTCATACAGGAGTTTTTAAAAACAGATCGATTGTATTATGGTGACTTTAATCTTAACAAGAGTGGGTGGGTGGGATTGAAATAGCTACTCACATCCACATCCTAGTTATACAAGCTTTCATTTAATATAAAATTAGGTTGTACATGTCTTATTGTTCACAAGAACTAAACTTTCATTAAATAAGAGCCTATAAATGCCATAAACAGATATCTTTGCTAAATACATTCTAATGGTCCAGAAGATACTGAAGAAGTGATTGCTGCTAGCATATTACGACTAGGTGGTATTGACTTAAAATTATGTAGTGTTGAAAAAACGATAAAAAACCAATAGCGTATTCTAATAATATTCAAATAGTACCTGATTTATATAGACGATGTTCAAGGAGAACATTTTAATGCTGTTATTATACCTGGCAGTATATATAATCTATATAACTCATGAATAATAAAATACTAGACTTTGCTTTTTATTATGTGGTTGGTAAAGGTACAATAAAGATAACGTCATGTAAAAAAGCAGGTGCTATTTTTGTTGCTCATTACGTAACAAACAAATCAGTCACAGTTATGCTTGCTGGTTCAATAGCATTAAGTACTCATTTTTATGATGCTGATAAAAATGCACGGAAACATAATATAACATGTTATCCTGAAACAGCTAATTCATTTAAAAATAAATTTAAATCAATTAAATTCGATGCACCTGTTGTCTATGGTGAAATTAATAGCTATCATTTAATATCGAGTCAAGGACTGGCAACATCAATTGAATTTGTTTGCAAACTGTTATCACATTAAACTAACGATAGAAAAGCTAAAGAAATACGTAAAAATGACTCGCGTAACATTTCATCATCTTGTTCTTCTTCTTCTTTTGATATCATATATAAATAAACTCATACTTTGTATTTTGACCTAATTGAGAGTAAATTTTTTTTCAGAATATAATGGCATCAAATCGTTATGATATTGATGATGAAATATATATAACCGATCTATTAACAAATGAAGATATTCCTTCATTTGTTAAATATTTTAACAACCCAATATTACATGCTAATTCACTAACAACACCATATCCATATACAACAAAGGATGGTGAAGAATTTATTCAAAAAATAAAATCAGGCTCATTAAATTTAACACGTATGTTTAATATTCGCTTACAGACAAACAATGAATTGATAGGTGGATGTGGTCTTCATCGTTCAATTAAAAATGAAAGACGAACAGAAATTGGATATTGGTTAGGTGAACCATATTGGCACCGTGGTTTAATGCCTAAAATTGTAAAAAAAATAATTGAAATAATAAAAAACGAATGGAAAAATTTGATTCGGATTGAAGCCAAAATTTTTCCATGGAATAAAGCATCAATGCGAGTGGTAGAAAAATGTGGTTTTGTATTTGAAGGAGTATTACGTAAACATGCATATAAAAATGGACAAGATATTGATGAACATTTATATGCATTGATTATTGAATAATTGAAATGAAATTTGTTGATTTTATGATTGTTTATTAATATTATTTTTCCTTTAGATACATTTTTTTCTATTGTCACATTGATTTAAAGAAAGTGTTTTCTTTTGTAAATTCAACTGTATTCTAAATAGTATTTGATTGAAATTGATGATATAGATAATTACGTTCTTGCTCTATTTTGTCTGTCACCAGAGAAAATGATAATCAACAGAAGAGATTGTCCATGGTTCTTTTTATTAAACAGAAAACAAAAACAATCTAGAGATTCGAAAAAAAGTGCGTAAATGAACAAGATCAATGACAAATCTATTGATAATGTTAACTTAAAACTAGAACCAAACCTAAAAAGTTAGACTTAGCAAGGTTGGAATCAAAGCCGAAGTCAGGATCAGACCAGCTGCATCGTGACTGAAGATGCAACGTGAAGTTGTCCACCCAATCGCTCAGTGAACAATAACGGTGTGAATATGTAATGGACAACAGTGCCCACACCCACACCTTAGTATTCTCATCATTACTAGAAGAATACAACGATGTTAGAGTCAATTATTCTGTTATCCTATTTTAATCGATTTAATATTTAACACATGACTTTAGGAAATGCAATATAATTGAGAATCTGTTTTCCCTATATTATCGTTTGTCGTGTTCTTTGAAAAGTTAAATTTGTTAACATATTCTAAATTGTTCGATAAACAATCATAAATCAATGTAAAAGTTTGCGTATTGTTCTTTTTTTTTGCGCCTGGCTATAGATATAAATGTTAACAAATCTTTTGTTTAAATCATATTATCAAAATATTAAAAATCGTTAAGCCTATTCGACTGACACACACATCAATTCAAATATGTAAGTTATATGAATGATAGTTTGAGCAAATTCATAATCACAGTATTTCATTAACATTTAAGTCACTTAGGGAAGAGAAAACCTAATGTCTTTCATCCCATATATGAAAATTCGTAAAACAATTGTTGAATATGAGCACCAACATAAATCTTTATAAATCCTTCAGATGACAATAGTATTTTTAAATCAAAGAACAAAAAAGAGTAGACGTTATGAATAGACTTTAAGTATTTCCTCGAATATTTCAGTAGAGAAATGAACTATTGAGATGAAAAAGAAATAAATCTCGACCTAGTGTTAGTTTATAAATGACGATCTATAGTTAAACTTTTAAGCAGCTTTACAAACGTTTAAGATGAATGATAAACCTTTGACATGATATGAAAAATAATTCTTTCTGTAATCATCAATTTTATCTAACTGTCTCGTATAACTTTTTTTGAAATAAAAAATACGTTTATAATTTAAGTTATAAAAAAAGATTACTTGTACTTTTTTAAGAAATATTTAGAACGACAGTAAGTCTTGTAATTCATTGAATACACATACATATCGAATAATTTTCCTTATACGAAGAAAACACTTCTTGTTTATCTTAAAATAAAAAAAAAAACAATCTAATGAAGAATACATATAAAATGAAAAAGAAATGTTTATAAATAATAATCTGTTGTCAAATATGTTTAGTCTTGTTATTGAAGATGAGCATCAATTTTTTGAATTTTTCCAGATGAACTAAACGTGTATGTTGTATTATATGTATGATTATTATGAGCAACTGTTCCTTGTCCTTTATTATTGTTTTGATTATCTTGTTGATAATTAACAAGTTCCCATCGAGCTGATGGACTAGCTTCATGGTACATTGTATAATATTCTCGAGCTTCTTGAATATTTGTATAAACAGTTTTTGAATTAACAGTTTTTACAGCATTATCATCAAGAGTTTTATCCAAATGATTAACATGATGAGCATTGATTGTTTGCATAAGTTGCTCAATAGTCTGTTTGTGCGATTCAGCCATTATTTCATGTAATGAAAAATTTTTGTGTGCTTTGTTATATGTTTTTTTTTAAAATGCAATCGAAGTTTTGCGTAGATTCTTTATGAATCGTTGATAATATCCTTGGCGTTTTTTCTTTTCTTTGTGAGTCGACGCAATATTCTTTTTTTTTTTCCTTTCTCTATTTAGCATACAACATGTTGATGTTGTTTGAGTCACGTTTTTCTTACCATTGCGAAGGTCAATAAGGGTAGATATTTTTACTTCAACTAAATATAGGTTAGCGCGTGCGCAGTTTTTTATATGTACTATTTATTGTGAAATGAAAATTAATAACTAACTGTCACATTTTTTTTAAAGCATAAATTGTCCGAAAAGTTAGTCTGAAGGTCGACTATTAATGAACTCTTAAACTGATGGGGCAATTCACATTTTTGGAAAATTTTCTGCGGTTCTCCTCCGAATTGAACAAAATTTCAGAGATATTTTCCTCAAAATTGTAGAGAATTTGAGAGTTATTTTCTTCATTATATTAGAAAGTTTGAGATATTTTTTCCAGATTAGAGAAAACGTAATGAAGGTTTCAATTTGAGAGAAAATAAGTCTCTGGTTTTCTTCGATTCTGCAAATATTTATTGCTGATTTCTCTGTTTTTCGAAGTTTAAAAGAGAAGGGTTCTCTATTCTTCTTCCTGATGCAAGACTATGGTAAGAAAAGATAGCTATCAAAAAGAATAAATCGGTATATAAATTCTGTGTTCGTGATAGTTTAAATTAAAATTGGTTTCAGTTCCTTTATAGACAATCACTATTGATCCTATTAAGTAAATGAAGAAACATATGATAGATGTGGATGTGCAGATTGAGGGAAAAAATACACCCACATCCTCTTTACATGATATTTAAAGAACATAGAAAAATGAAAAACACATTATTTATTTAGTTAGAGGTTTTCAGCACTGCTTAATTCATTTAAATAGTATCTGTTTTAGTTAAAGCATGAATTTGAACGATGCAGCTTTTGTTGGTAATTTTAAAAAAAATTCTCTTTTTTTTATCATGTTTTGATTGATTTTCAATTCTTCGATGTGTTTGAGAATTTTTGGACCACCAAATGGTAAGTTATACAAATTAGTGTCGAGAGGAAATATATTTTCAGCTTGTATTAAATTAGTTTTATTTGAAGAATTCTTCTCATTTTCGATTGTTCTTTTCAACAGTTCTATTTCGTTCGTATAAGATGGCATTAATGTTTTCAAACCATGAATGATATCACCGTTTTAAACTCCGACTATTTTCGATTCAAATCAATGATTTTCATGAACATTTTATAGTACATTCCATAAGATAATCTGCCAGGCTATGTACAGCAGATTTCTGTCTACGATAGAATGATACAGTGCCCTTAATCGTCAGGTTCTTCAATGCGAAAGCGGCGTTCTTTTAACAATGGATAGAGCTTTTTGAGAACTAAAAAATGATGTCAAAAAGTGTCTGAAAATACGCCGTCTTGTGAATAGTAGAAAGATCGTACCAGTGGAAACAGATGGAATAGACATATGATCGATAATGATGTAATGGGTTGAATCATCAGGTATCCAATCAAAGCATATATGGATCTCGATAAGACGATATTACTCGAATTTGTTCACAGTAGTCCACAGAAAGTCTGCCACCTAGCAAGATGATTCAATCAGACGCAACGGAGCTCATCAAATTTTGAGACATATGAGACTCATATCCCCAGCATCGCTCAATAATCGTAGTAATTATTGGAACCGCAGGGATAAGCCGTATGTACGTTTGCTTGTTCCGAAGACTTGCATGTCCAACTGTAAACCATTCTAGAGAATGTTTCCTTTAGAAATTAAATTTAGTTTTAAAAAATCGAAATCAACAAGGAAAAGAAACAATTTCCCCATTCATCTTATAAATGAAGACTTTCTGATCCACGTGTATCCTAAAGAAAATTTGCGAAGAATCGGTACAGACTCAGCTTCTCTTCCTACTACAGAAGGCTAAAACTCATTATGTAGGTGTTCTGATAAAATACATCGTGACACACAGCTTTCAGGAAACAAGGTGATCTGTCGACGATTCAGTTCGCATCATAGCGTCAGATATACAAGCGGTCTAGCAATAGTTTTTCTCTGATTCGAACCGCCTCTGCTCTAAGTGTTTGCAAAATAAGATTCTAATATAGCAATATTAAAGGTTTATATGCCGATTATATATACCTGAGTGCAATGTGTACTTGCTACTTATGAACTTGTGAAAAAGAAACCTGTGAGTCAACATTACTTGTCTGAAATTAGGTGGATGTAGGTGAAGAGAAGACTCACACCCATATCCACCTTTTATTTTGAATTTAGAATGAATTTTGGTTATAATAAAAAAGCAAGCTACAGTTGAAGAGGCGTTCATGGCTTGACTAATAAACATTCCCTTCGCTGAAATGGAACGAGCTTTGCATATTTCTCGGCAGATTACTTAAAGTTTAATTTAATAGCATTGTTTAAAATGAAGTGATCAGTTGACCGATGTTTTTGAAAAACAGAGCTTCGTTCTTTGCCTAAGAAGTTTACTACGTAATTAAGCACCTGGCTACCCGTCTTATTTTGAGTTGTGGCGTCACCACAAATAAATGGATTATTACATGTAAAAGTAATCGATCGATTCACAGATGTATTGGCGCCAAGATGAACATCAACAACACGGAATACTTTATTATTCGTCTTTTTCTTTTTCATTTTCCTTGTTTCTGTCGGACTTGTGATTATACGATTCAATGGAATATTAGTAACTTCGTGTAATGAAAAAGACTGCCGTTTAGACCATGTTGAAGAACAGTGAGTATTTGTCTTAAGTGGTTTCTTATTTATGGCGTATTTATATGTGCCAACACATTGTTGGATCTCTAGCGAAGATGAATTATCATGAATAAATAGTGTTGAATTAATATAGTTGACGAGTGGTTTGAAATCAACATTGATAATTGAAGGAAGCCATGCTTTAAGTAATTCGATAGAGACAAAAGGAAGATTTCCAACGGAGAGCGTAGACCGGATCAATTCAAAATCATTTTTGATATCAGTAGTTACTGTCACACTCGCGTGAGTGGTTTTCTTCGAAGAAGCCTTGGTTCCGAACACAATTATTAAGATCTCATCATTTTTATGATCGACACGTACGACAAGACGACGATCCTCTCCGGCTTTTCGTAGCAAATCATGTCCATTACATATGTTGCATGTGTCTGAATGTCGTAATGAGGTCACTCGTAAGACAGATTGACAAGCAAAATATTCACCTCGATTATCATCATCACGTGTGATAACAGAGACGAACAAGCAGACCAGAATGAAGAAGAAGAACATTTGTGAAATATGCTGCATCATTGAACTAATTGTAGTAGACAAGCGAATATTGACTATTAATCGAGCTGATGATCTCTTTTACTTCTTCTTGTCTTATTTTCTTTTTCTATCTTACAAATGAGATTATATATTTTATGATATGTAGACACAACTGGATACGTCATCGGGACCAGTTGACATTATCCGCAATAGTGTCTATAGCACAATTTTTTCACTCTGTCGTGGCATAGATTAGGGAACAAAAATATTTGCGAGGCTCTGTATTCTGAAGATATTTATTGTTGTTGTCAATCACCAGACACATCGTCTTGCCGCACGAAGAAAAAGTTGTTATTCTTTATTATCCACTATGATTGATGGGTGGAATTTTATCAAAGATAAAAAGTACAAACATAGAGGAATACATATATTGGATAGAGATTTGCATATCATGCCATAATAGAAAGAGTTGGCAGGATGTTTTTGAAATACAATGAATCAGGCTATGGAACAAGTTAATCGGGTAGCTAACAGTGAGTATACTAAGTACAGAAAACATTACTAATTCGAATAGCAACCGAAAAAAATGTTCCTAAAACGGGCAGTCTATATAAAATAAATAGAAGGATGTCGGGTGTGTGGGTAAAGAGAAGATTTATATCTATGCCCTCAAGATCTCCTAGGGACGAGTATTCTTTGTAACAGAATTTACTACTTTTGAACGAGTAAAGCAAAATTATGAAAAATATTAATGTTCGACGTTTTTGGGACTATATTGCTTCTTTGATCAATCTGATATACTAACCATATTCATTTAGAGAGAACGAGAAAAAAAAATTTCACTTCAATTAGTGTCGGCTCAAGACTTAAAGATACTCGATGAAAAGTTGAATAAGTCAAGAATTCAAGCAGCTGGCGATATTTGGTTTTCAGCAATAGAAAGATAAAACATGGGAACCCCTTTTTCTCCAATAACATATACGACAAAATTATTTTGCAACTAATGATTTCCGCAAAAACATTAAAAAATGCATGAAAATATTCGGTCATTCTGAAGACATTTTTATAAGAACATTTCCTTAGAAATCAACAAAATTCCATATTACCTGATCAAACAGATACATCATTTTATTGTGGGTGTGAGTATGGGATGTGGTGCTAGTGTTGGTGTGTGGTTGTGGAGTGTAAGTATAAAACTTCTGTTCAACCGCTCCACACTCACACCAACACCCTTCGTTCTTCCATCATGATCAAATGACTTCATCGTCAGCAATATGTCATAAGCGACGATGAGCCATACATAAAGCTGTAGAATCTATTGTTAGCTTAAAAAATTTCCCCGAATTTCGTTTTATTTAAAAACTTCTTCAAGTGTAATCCTATAACAGGAGTATAAATGTGACAGTGATTAGAGAAATTCTAGAATAATCATGTGCGCAAATTGGTATATTCCATATTTTTGATGATATAACATCATTGTTCACTACACGTGAATACTTGCATACACACATTAACTACATGTCTCACACGTTGAGCTCTTTTTGTTAACAACCCATTGTATGAATATGGATAGCTAACGCTAATTCATGACCAAATATTGAACAAACCGAATGGCGGTCATTCTGTGATGTTGAGACGTTGATTATTGAGGAAGTCTACGCGAAGGAACTTTCTGAAACTCTACTAGATGACTGCCACTTCAATTTCATACACTTGCTTCGGATATCAAACAAAGATGCGAACAAGTAACGATTAGTCAAGCGAATGGCAACTAAGCGGAGAAGACACAAGATTGAGAGAAAAGCGATTCCTACCCAATCCTAGTAACCTTGGGCTGCCTTTTACAACACGCTTGGAGATGACTTCGTCAGAGAATTCCGATGCATTTCCCTCTTCCTTGGGATAGCAGATGTATTACCGTCGTCACTTGTCGAATGCTGGTGGAGAAAGCAGCTGACGATCTCATCATAGAATGCAAAAAAGTAGACAAACAGAAGGAGCCCGGATCGATGGCAAAACTACCGCTCAACACGAAAGAAGAGACTTCGAAAGAAATATGGGAATGCTGTTCACATCTGTATTGTATGGAATCGTTCCTCTATAAAAAAAATGAAAGAATGCATAAGACTAGTCAGTAACGCAGTGCACAAATACTTCTGGCAAAGCAAGGTTATGACGTATGGACCATTTGCTTGGCTCTTGTAGTATCTAAAAGTGGATTGCGACCAGCCAAAGCCGATGACTGTCTATCGAGAAGTTAACTTGTCCAATGAACTAATAAGAAGTTGACAGCAATGTGAAGCTTCTTATGTCAGAGATAGTCTTCCAATTCAATTTCAAGCATTTACTTCGAGAAGTCAAATTTGTATGAAAACGAAAAATTCAATAACGTTCTCTTCCAAATCAACATCATAGGACATGAAGGTCGTGATGTATCGCCTTGCTAGGATTTTTCTGTCGAAAAACAGTATCATATAAATCCAACTTTCGAATTTTACGCTCGAGCATGCACATTTGACCAAGTCATGAACGAATGGGTGATTCCTCTTGGCAGTTCATTTTAGATTAATCTGTTATGGTGTCTTGTTTTGTAACTTTATTGTTCATCGAAACCGATTTAAATATTAATCCCTACAGTAGAAGACACCCATAAACGTTTTGGTTCACTGGATATCACAAAATGTCTAGGTCGTCTATTCTGAATTGCTTTGAAACTCCACAAATTTTCGTTTTTAAAAATTCAGGTTTACACAAAAGCCCCATTAGACAAATACTTCTTGCACAATCATTCAGCCTAAAAGCGGCATCTCCGTATGTATTTGTTAAATATTTTGGGGATTCTCATTTTTTTTAAGCGAAAATCTGGTAAGAACATTGAATTGTGTCAAAAGTAATTGAAGTGTTGGAAACATTTTTGTTTTCTAGGTAGTCAAGGATGTTTTTTCTACTTGTGCACTCAGATTTTGAATCTGAACGCTTTCATTTTTTACATCCTCTTGTGACAAACGGAATACAAAGAATTCACCTGAATCAATTCGGTTGTTGGATGTGGGTCGGTACGTAGGTGTGGGGTGTGAGGTGCTTGCGTCTGCGCGCGTAAAGAGAAGATTCGCACTCACAATCACATCCTCCAATTTATAAATTATAAATCGTATAAAATTTGATTTTTTGCTTTTTTGTGCTATTTCAACAGGAAAGCCGTTTTTCTTTTCATTTATTTTTGAAGTAAGAATAAACAGTTAGCTCTCTGTTTATATTCGAACTCGAATTAGATAACTCATATATTCAGGTTTTGTTTTGCATCTTTGGGGATTGCCATTGTGAGCGAAAAGCATAAGTTTTATATTGACACCCATCTTCAATAGTTCTGAGAGTGTTTGGAGACTCTCAGAATGAAAATTTGTGCCTAGAAGCATTTTACGAGCAGATAGCATGATTGGAAAGAATAGAGCAAATATGAATGGGACAATAAGTCCGCTGTTTGAAAGAGCCTTAAGATCGACAAAGCACAAGGTGAATACGTGAAAATAAGACATCTGCCTAAATATTTCGCTGAAAAACTGGCATTAAATTGCGCCAAGTAATGAAAGTGAAGCATATAAAAGGCAACGCATTTTTAAAGTTATACAGTACCTTGAATATACAGTAACCATTTTCATCGGGTATTTTACTTTTTGCACAAGCGGGTAATGTTCAGATATTGAGGGTACTGAGTTTCAAAATATAGATTCCGAAAAACGCACAAACTTTTATCGAATCTAGCAGGGCAAATGTCTACAGCTGTTAGAAAGTTGTATTAAGTATTTTTGAGCTTCAATCATGTGATGGGTAGCATGAGTATTGTGTGATGTGAAAGCTATTCCATCAAATTGATACTCTCGTTTTGATCACAGCAGCACAGTATTATACTATTTTAGTGTGAGTTTAGCTCTTCTTTTCATCCGCACCTACACGCATATACAAAATAGGAAGAGAAAGAATGATCCCACAAACATCATCTCTGGTCACGACCAGGAAAGAAAGTGGGTATAGAGCCTGCTCATTGGACGAGGAAATATCTCATCCATAAGTACAAATTAACATTTTGATCTGATTGTTGACTGCATAATTTTTATGCATTTATTTTTTCAATCGGATCACCATAGATTCTCCATATGCACAAAGATAATCGGAGATTTACATCTGCATGAGAGACTATTTTACTGACAATAAGTTTGCATTCAAGGATGAGTATTTTCTCTTATATCAGGATCAAGGATCCTCAAAAAATATTACTTTCGATTTTAAGGGAGACGAAATCTAATATGAATAGAAAGTGGATCAAGTGATTTTCGAACATCCGCCTATAATCATTCTACTTAAGAATATCCACAAGATTTTATGAGCAAGAATAAGGAAAAACAAGAATTGATTGCTTTTTTATCTGTTCTAGCTTAAAATGAATATTTGTACTTGTGAGTTATTTCGACATTTAATACATAGACACTTGACTAATGATGTCTCTCTGCTTTAGTTCTGCCATGGTTTTTAATAACGATAACATACATAGTTCGATCTGATCACGCCTCGTCATCGCTGGTGCGCAATGTTTTTACAACCAATGATCTTCACAATGATCCATTCGAAGATCCATATCTGAAAACAGTTCTTCGTATGGATAGCAAAACATTCATGGAATTGCCAATACTCGATGATGCTACATTTATTTCACAGCTGAACGAATTCAATGATGATAGACATTGTGAGTTTTATTCGAACGTCATCAGCATATGAATGTATGCTGAAGAAATCAATTCATAGTCGTTCAACAAACATTTCTCCTTCATTATTAAAAAAGCTTTGATTCTAGTGCGAATACCATACATTTGTGATTGATGACTGGAAATGAGTGTTGAAGTTTCTATTGAGATAACTGATACCATCTGATTCCTGTCTGTCTCACAGATAGGTAACAGATAGACAGACTAGGTAAGGTTCTCTAGTATCAGAGATCATAAGATACACTTTGATACTTTGGTCTATCTCATCTTCAAGGACAGTATTATAGATGTATGCCGATGCTTCTGTCTACTAATACAGTAAATGCATCATGTTTCAATGTAGTAGAGATTACACTAACAGCTTTTCATTAACATGGAAAACTTTACGAGTGTTATATATAGAGGCTCAGAGGTCTAAGCTGACCTACTTTTTGAAGGTATGGCCTGTGTACCTGTCTACGCTTCTCTACTTTTCTTCTGCTCTAATATCATGACAATAATAAAACATATTCAACAGTTAATCTTCATAAGAAGTTCAGCAAGTCAATGGAATGACTTTAGATGATCGAAATCACAATTCTCTAATGTCGGCTTCAAAGAAAATAGTTAAAAGTGCCTACTATACAGAGCAAGGGGAAAAGGCGATACTCCATCTACTCAAAAAAAATTTGGAGTAGAGCGGAGTACGACTGGAGTAGAGTGGAGTATCACTGGAGTATGGATGGAGTATCGGTGGAGTAGAGTGGGGTACTAGTGGAGTATGGGTGGAGTATGCACTCCTGGAGTATCGCCTTTTCCCCCTTGATACAGAGGCATTCTTTTCTTGCATTTCTATCGTATTGCATAAGATTAAGAGCAGGAAAAAATGTTAACTTCAGAAAGTTTATTGTAGAAAAAAGTATTCATATTTTGTGATAAGAAGACTTCCAGCCAGAAGTAATCAATTTTGAACAAAAACGCTCAGCATGGGTCTAGCTTGTTTATTATAATGAGTTGTTATTTTTGTTGAGGTGTTGAAAGCCTAAATTTTTACCTGAGATTTAATATTCATTGAGACATCTAGGTATATAGGAAAATAAAGGAATAGAAAGGCATTTCTTTTGACGAAAAAAAAATCAAGTTTTTGTTGTAATTATATTTCAAAAGAATCCAATAGACGAAATGTCTCTCTTGTTAATACACGCATGGGAGAAATCGTAGGCAAGACTTACGAAATCAAGGCAGCAGAAAACTATGGCTCAGAGCCAGCTGAGTTAGCTAGAATTCAAAAACGAATGGTAGAAAATAATGAAAAATATTGAGAGGATCGATTCATAATTGATAAGAGCGAAAGATTATTCTCGAGGCATCGCGTTGGATCTTTTCGAATAAAATTTCATAAATTTTGATGAGCAAAACTGTTGTTTGTTTAAAAATAAACCATATTATTCTTGCCAAAGCGGTGTTTAGATATTTTTCATATAAATTATTATATGCTCTGGTGTGATTGTGCAGCAATAGAAGAGAATACATCCTATTCCGCAATGTTGCACATTGCTGGAACCAGTTCCGCCCCGGAATCAGTTCCCTCAATTCCGGAATTCCTATAATGACCCTTTCATCTAATTTCGGAATCCCAACAACCTAATTCCTACCAATTCAGGAATTCCTAGAACCTAATTCCTATCAATTCCGGAATCCCTCCAACCTAATTCCCAAATTCCTCCAAGTAATTCCGGAATTGTGTCCGAGATGGAATCGGTAGAAATTCCTAGGAATTCCCGCGAATNGCTCGTGTTGCAATGGCTTATACGAAACATAGACTGCTCACTATATGGTCATATACTTAGGTCGATGCATTAATGTTCACTCTATTTAGAACAATAATGATCAGTTTCACATTATGATTATTAGCAGCGATTAATAAATCAATTGCTACTATTACTACTAATTCATGTTTTTTGCGATATAACTAGGAGCAATGGCTATGATTGGTGATGTTTTATCACAATGATATCATTTTATTCGATGTATTTTGAGATACATTCCTTCATTTCACTTTTCATTTTTTATTGCGATGGAAGAAAAATATCATTTGACTTTTGTAATTCAAGGAAAACTTGGAGCATCTGAAAAAATCTTCAAGGAAGAAACCAGACAACTAGGCAATACAACGACTAGAAATTCGGAGCTCGAGAATTGCGAGTGTTCGAGCAAAGTTCAGGTAATTCAATACGTGTATAGTCTGTTTTATTTCCCTTCCGATTGCATTGCATTGAAAATTTCATTAAAGCTTACGGTACCACGAAGGACAAGAAAAAGACTACATTCAAACAGTCAACCTCCCAATTATCCGTAATCATCTCGTGTATGATAATTTAAGAAAGGCGATTCATCAAAGTTATGATATGGTTTAATATCTTCTTTCGGGCTTTGATCTTTAATTTGCTGAGAAGAAATTGAGAGAATCTGTGATAACACTAAATGGTTCACTTATGCAAGTTTAACTTGAGAAGACACCGTGTTGTCTCATATGACGGAAGCCATTACAATTTATTGAATCAAGACTCAAACTAATACATAAACTCTTACGTTGCTTTTTTTATGGAAATCAAACAAATATAGCTGATCGTAGGATATAATTCATGACTTCTCTTCCTTGTCAGTTAGAGATAAATCTTAACTTCAGCTCATAAGAGTCTTGGAGAGACTCTCTCTTTCACTCAAAAACTCTCTTCTCTGGCGTCGAAATTAATGTCAAAAATAATATAGTCATATATAGAAAGCCTCTTGTTTTATGACAGAAAGTACGATTGCGCTGCTATCTAATCGACTCAGGCATATTCCGCCATCAGATTACTAAATGAATGAATAAACAGTTACAGATGAGATGCTGTAGATTCACTAGATGCGGTGTATTTCTTCTATTACTCATTGATTTGTCTAATGTTTCGTTGCTCTTTGTTATTCTGCCTGATGCATTTTGCGAGAAAAATATGAAAGTAACCAACTCTATTTTAAAAGTCGACTTTATACTTATCTCATTACTAAATGTCTAGAACTTTCAAGACAAACAACATTTTGCTCCAACAACTTAATACAGCTTTTTAAACTGTGTTATAGAGCAATGAAGCCCTGACTCTGACTCCTATGAGACTTTTAGAACTATAATCAAGATCCTAGAGAATCCATATGAATTTCGGGAATGCAAATTACTATGATAAATGTTCAATAAATCCCACGGAAATCCCAGAAATCCCAGAAATCCGAAATCCGCCGTTTCCCCCTTGATCTGAAATCTCTAAACCCAAATTTTTAGCGCATTTAGTTGAGCTGGTGAAAATTTAACCCTATTCAACTTCAAAGAACCGATGAGAATTTTTGAATAATATGATTAGAAATTGTCAACATGAAATTTTGTTTTTTTAAAAGACAAAACAAAATAGCGCAATTTTTATTGTAATACACTAGAAGATAGAGCGTTAAAAACTGAACGAAACTAGCTATTGTCATATTATTTTTCAGAGGACCAAACTCATTTTATAGGATAAATACTGTCTAGGACTACTCTTTTTTCGATTTATAAATATGACAATAGCTAGTTTCGTTCAGTTTTTAACGCTCTATCTTNATCAATTACTACTAGTACTACTAATTCCTTTTTTAACCCTTTAGAATGCCAATCAGGAAGTAAATAATATATTCGTATCTTATGATAAAATTTGCCTGAATTTAGTATGGCTCGCACTAATTTATTGGGATGGAAGAAAAATATCATTTGACTTTTATAATTCAAGGAAAACTTGGAGCCCCTGAAAAAATCTTCGAGGAAGAAACCAGATAACTAGGCAGTACAAAGACTAGAAATTCGGAACTCGAGAATTCCGAGTGTTCGAGCAAAGTTCAGGCAATCCAATACGTCTAAAGTCTGTTTTGTTTCCCTTCCGATTGCAGTGAATTGAAAATGGCATTAAAGCTCACAGTGTCACCAAGGACAAGAAAAAGACTGCATTCAAACAGTCAATCTCCAAATTATCTCGTAATCGTTTCATGCATGATAATTTAAGAAAGGCTGTTCATCAAAGTTATGATCTGGTTAACACCTTCTTTCAGGCTTTGATGTTTAGTTTGCTGAGAAGAAAATGACAGGATCTGCGATAACACTAAGTGGATCATTTGTGCAAGTCTGACTTGAGAAAAATCCGTGTTGTTTCATATGACGAAAGCCATTACAATTTATTGGATTAAGACTCCAACTAATGCGTAAACTCTTATGTTCCTTTTTTTTATTGAAATCAAACAAATATAGCTGATCGTAGGACATAATTTATTACTTCTCTTCTTTGTCAGTTAGCGAAAAATCTTAACTTCAGCTCATAAGAGTCTCGAAGAAACTTTCTCTTTTACTCTGAAACTCTCTTTTCTCGTGTCGAAATTGATGTCAAAAACAATATAGTCATATACAGAAAGCCTCTTGTTTTATGTCAGAAAGTACGAATGCGCTGCTATCTAATCGACTCAGGCATATTCTGCCATCATATTACTAAATGAATAAACAGTTGCAGATGAGATGCTGTAGATTCCCTAGATATGGTGTATCTCTTCTATTACTCATTGATTTGTCTAATGTCTCGTTGCTCCTTGTTATTCTGCCTGATGTATTTTGCGAGAAAAATATGAAAGTAACCAGCTCTATATTAAAAATCGACTTTATACTCATCTCATTACTAAATGTCTAGAACTTTCAAGACAAACAATATTTTGCTCCAATAGCTTAATACAGCTTTTTAAACTGTGTTATAGAGCAATGAAGCCCTGACTCTGACTCCTATGAGACTTTTAGAACTATAATTAAGATCCTAGAGATTCAATATGAATTTCGGGCATGCACATTATTATTTTAAATGTTCCGTAAA
>CAJNSZ010000246.1:0-50247 GCA_905329745.1 Rotaria sp. Silwood2 | reverse complement strand
TCCTTATAATAGTGGAGAAAATCTTTCCTGATTCATTTTTAAACCTAAATTTAAAATCTAAATATCTCCCTCTAGGCAAGCCAACAGCCGCTAATATTTTAACCTTATTAGTTTGGCGGTGAGGGCTTTCTATTGATGCAAAAATATCTGGTAAATTCAACTTACAGTGCAAACACCTCCATTGTAAGTAGACTGATGCATCGTTGTCTTACGAAAATCCATGACATAAAGGTGACATGAATTTATTTAAGCTTATAACATAGGGTTCTGATTGCCAGATGAATCGCAGAACACTAGTTATCGTTTAGATTTTATTGATGACCAGCAACTTTTGAACAGTAGATCTTCTGGTTCGACCTCAGCTGTCAGTCTATGAAAAGTATCTAACTCTGTATCATAAGATGAAAAATCAAATTGGCTTCTGCAGTCTTGCAGAAGTAAACTTCAGTGAACTGTAGGAACCAACGAGCCACACAAGTTCATTGGTGAGATATGCGGTTAAACTGATTGACTTTTTTGATTTCTTAAAATAATTCAGCCAAGACAAAACTTATTCTGCAGCTATTTTTTCAACAAACACATGTACTACAGATTTTTACGTTCGAGAGTGATGAAGAGAGTTCACCAGATGGAAGAATTTAGGCTTCATATAGAAACTAGAATCAGGAATGTGCTACAGAGCTTTTTTGTTTCGAATTTCAAAACTGCACAAACTATGATGTAACGATACAACTTCGACAATGTCGCAAAGTATCTTCTGATCGTCTCACATGTAGGAAAGTTGGCAAGACGAGATTATAATTTATCGACCATTTTACCATTTATCTTTTACATCTGTTATCGATGCTACTTGCAGAAGAATGAAAAAAAGTGAGAAACAGTAGATTTTAAAAGAGTGCAGAAGCCAAGATTTTTAGAAGTTCTGAAGTGGCTTAAAGCCTTCACAAAATATCATCAAACTTTGCAGGGCTTCAAAAGTTGGCAAACTCTTAAAAGTTACATGAAGCTACTCTGACATCTTTACCGTTAGTTTCTATAGGTGGATAACTACGGTGAATTATCATTTAAATCAATTCAGCTTATTATTTCTCCTGTTCAAATTAGTATCACCAAAGTCCTAACCACATGCAAAATACGATGCGAAGTCAGTAGTTCTAATTCTAGAGCAAAAAAATTTGAATTAGTAGTAATTCATTCATAAGTCACTACTATTTTGAATCCTGTGGAGCTGACCATTATTGTTCTGGATGGAGGAAACATTAATACAGCGACATAAGTATTAGATCATCTAGTGAGTAATCTGTGTTTCACATAAACCATAGCAGCACGAGTAGCATCGAACTTTATTCAATCCTTCAACCGTTCCAAATCATGTTGTTCAGTGTTTTTTACTTCTAATGCTTGCATTCACGTATCCAACGTGATAAGTTTCAGAATAGAACTTGAATGTAGAAACAGAGCTCTTTTTATAAAGTGATTAAAAAAATAAGTCATGTGGTCCGTCTCATGCTAGTGCATGTATTAGTACGATTGTGAGTGTAGATGTAGATCAACGTTTCTATAATCTTGCCTCTAAAACCTTATTCTAGTCTCAAAAACATTACTTTTAATGCGTAGATGAGAGCATTAAAAGTAAAAAGACACCCTTAACGGCATAATTTGAAATAGTTGGAGGATTGAATAAAGTTCGACGCTGCTCGTGTTGCAATGGCTTATGTGAAACATAGATTGCTCACTATATGGTCAAATACTTAGGTCGACGCATTAATGTTCACTCTATTCAGAACAATAATGATCAGTTTCACAATATGATTATTAGCAGCCATTAATGAATCAATTACTACTATTACTACTAATTCATGTTTTTTGCGATATAACTAGGAGCAATGACTGTGACTGGTGATGTTTTATCACGAGGAGATCATTTTATTCGATGTATTTTGAGATACATTCCTTCATTCCACTTTTCGTTTAACCCTTGAGAATGCCAATAAGGAAGTAGATAAGGTATATATTCTTATCTTATGAGAAAATTTTTCTGAATTTAGTATTGCTCGCGCTAATTTATTGCGATGGAAGAAAAATATCATTTGACCTTCATAATTCAAGGAAAACTTCGAGTCTCTGAAAAAATCTTCAAGGAAGAAATCAGACAACTAGGCAATACAAAGACTAGAAATTCGAAACTCGAGAATTCCGAGTGTTAGAGCAAAGTTCAGGCAATCCAATACGTATAAAGTCTGTTTTCTTTCCCTTCCGATTACAGTGCATTGAAAATTTCATTCAAGCTCGCAGTGCCACGAAGGACAAGAAAAAGACTTCATTCAAACAGTCAATTTCCAAATTATCTCGTAATCGTTTCGTGTATGATAATTTAAGAAAGGCTATTCATCACAGTTATGATCTGGTTTAACACCTTCTTTTGAACTTTGATGTTTAGTTTGCCGAGAAGAAAATGAGGGGATCAGCAATAACACTAAGTGAATCATTTGTGCAAGTCTGACTTGAGAAAACTCCGTGTTATTTCATATGACGAAAGCCATTACAATTTATTGGATCAAGAGTCAAGCTAATACGTAAACTCTTATGTTGCTTTTTTCATTGAAATCAGACAAATATAGCTGATCGTAGGACATAATTTATGACTTTTCTTCTTTGTCAGTTAGCGAAAAATCTTAACTTCAGCTCATAAGAGTCTCGAAGAGACCTTCTCTTTCACTCTGAAACTCTCTTCTCTGATTTCGAAAATGATATCAAAAACAATATAGTCATATGTTGAAAACCTCTTGTTTTATGTCAGAAAGTATGAATGCGTTGCTATCTAATCGACTCAGGCATATTCTGCCATCAGATTACTAAATGAATAAACAGTTACAGATGAGATGTTGTAGATTCACTAGATACGGTGTATCTCTTCTATTACTTATTGATTTGTCTAATGTGTTGTTGCTCTTAGTTATTCTGCCTGATGCATTTTGTGAGAAAAATATGAAATTAACCAGCTGCATTTTAAAAATCGACTTTATACTCATCTCATTACTAAATGTCTAGAACTTTTAAGATAAACAATATTTTGCCCCAATAGCTTTATACAGCTTTTTAAACTGTATTATAGAGCAATGAAGCCCTGACTCTGACTCCTATGAGACTTTTAGAACTATAATTAAGATCCTAGAGATCCAATATGAATTTCAGAAATGCAAATCATTATAATAAATATTCCGTCAATCCCATGAAAACCCGGAAATCCGAAATCCGCCGTTTCCCCCTTGAAAAATCCATTCAAATAGTTCTGAATACATAATAATATGTAGATCATATTAAAAAAACATTTGTAGATAAAATTTTTAAAAAATTGAATAAAATTTTTATTTTACTAATTATGTATCTTGGTTACCATAGTTATTCAAAAGAGAATAACATGTAGGAAAACAATTTTCTGCTCCGTCATTAATATGTTCAAGTGCTGATAAAGCACATCGAGACATAGCGAGAATCCAATATTTTTAATTTACTTTACTGTATTGCATTTTCGGTTCAAAGGCGAAGTTATCGAATTTCATTGAAATGAGTAGATTAATCTTCTATTTTGTGTATTAGAAGTTATCTAAGTGTTCAGTATGAATAAATGTTTATAGATTATAATAAAATANTACCTTGACCATTTCCACCCACAATGACGGTGCCCATACTCGCTCCCTGAGGCCAACGCATCACTCGATTATTGAACATGTCTGCCACATAGATGGTACCCCATGTGTCGACAAACAGTCCGTTTGGAAATGACAATTGTGTCAAAGTCTGCCCTCGGCCTTGACCTCCAGCGACGACAATTCCTTCTTTTGCACCTTTATTCCATTTCATCACACGATGATTGAAACGGTCTGATACGTAGACAGCCTGCTGTCGATCAACAGAGATGTAGGTTGGAACATTGAGTTGATTAAAACCAGAACCTTCGCCATGACCACCGGCGACGACAGTTCCATTTTTGTCCCCTATGTGATATCGTCTTATTTCATGTTTCTCGAAGTCAGAGATGTAGAGGTGTCTCTGATCATCCATGGCCAATCCCCAACATCTAATGTTGTCAATGAGGGTTTCTTCGTGAGTTGTGCTACTATGAAGATACCATCGTACAACTCGTCGATTCTCCGAATCGCAGATAATGAGACTGCACGTCTCTTTATCAATTAACACATCAGTTGGACGATTTAATCGAATTTCTTGATCATTGCCACCAGCTATAACTTCCCCATTCGTACCATTCATCTTCGACCGGATGATACGATTATTATAGCAGTCAGCGATGGCTAATCTTTGATCATCATCAATGAAAAGACCAAAAGGACGGTCTAGTTGATTGGTGCCATTGCCATATCCATGGTTTCCAGCCACGGACACTCCATTCTGTGCCCATCGGGCATTGATTGCAGTGCTCGGAATAACTACAATGAACGATAAAGAATCATCATTCTCGCTGTCAAAATGATTCCCTCTCACATGGGAAAGTGCTATGGATTAGAGCTCCTTCGAGAGAACTTAGTAAAGCTTTCGAGAATTTTCTTCTTTAACACACCTTAATGAAGAAAACCTCTTCTTGTAAACATACATTTACAAGTTCTTTTTGGTTCCCTATAAAAAAAAAGGACTATTCTCATATCTATGTCTTTTCCATATTTTCAGCCCTGTTCATTCTTCGAGAAATCTTAGAAGCGTCTTTGGGAATTCTCTCTCCAATCCTACTTAAGTAATGCCTGCAAAGATTGACTCCACTTCTTGTCAAAATATTTTAGATTCTAAAAAGTAGGACCGCCAAAAGAGGATCCTGTAAGAAGGTGTTCCAGAAATAAGTGTTTTTGAAATACTGAAAAGACCAATGCTAATCCTATCAAAGCTCTCGATCAAAAACATAGGGATATGACGATTTTATTCGTCATTTCGAATGCAAATTTTTTGCAGAACTACTAGAAGCAGTTCTACTAACAAGAGGAATCTACTAACTGGTCAATAATTTTTGAGTTGAGATCACGTTCATTATATGGACTTAAATGAACTATGAATACCCTGCTAAAAATTGGTACCCTTGGCTTGTTGCTACGGAGATACTGCACTTTTACGGTATCTTTTCAATCAATGCCGTGTTTTCCTTCAGGAACACTAGAAAAAACTGATTTTTTGAATTTCCATTTGAAACTTTGCATAGAGACATACCTTAGCAAGAATGATTTATTATTGAAGTTTCAGATTTTATCGTTGTTCTTATCTTAAGATACAACTACGGTAATAGTGTGACTTTTACATGAGTCATAGAAAACAGCGAATGTGATATTCTTATTTCAGAATAGAATGGCTTGTACAAACGTAACAGCGTTACGTTGTTTAGACACTGTTTTCAATTATCCCAGAAATTTTTAGAACTAGAAAGATCGTTTTAACATCATTCGGCGCAATAGATGTGTGGTGTTGCTCTACTCTTAACCTACACCCACCCACAGGTTTTTTTTTATTGAAGTACATAATGATTCATCAGAGATTGTACTCAAATAAAATATTCAAGCCGTCATTGTAATTAGCATTCATTTGAGCCTAAATGGATATAATACAAAATACAAAGAGGAAAGAATAATACTTTCGTTTAGGTTTATTAATTTTAAACTCTCCTAAGTTATTTTTTTTAATTCAATTTTGTATGTGGATTGAGAATGGATTATTTGTCGGTTGTTTAGGAAATAAAAATAATAGACACTAAAGGAATTTTGCAAAGAAAGAAGTGATTTTTGGTTACATATTCGTTCTGATTAATAAATTGAATTTTTAATACAATATATGAATAAGTGAAAAATGCAATTCACTCAAATCTTTGGATGTTCTGAATTATACTTTAAAATAAATAAATTTACCGGCAAAGAAAACAATTTTGTTCTATTTAAGGACGAAAGAAGGCAAAAAAATCGATGGCAATCAAAACTTTAGTTTTTCCTTCCTAGGAATGTCCTGAGTTATCAATTATTCTTGGTGTCTTTGTTAACCTTATCTTTGTATCGTAAAGTAATTATTTCAACAGATTATAGAAGGTAATTCAGTTGAACAAAGAAGAAACTGAATTGCTTCAAATCGAAAGTCGTAATTTTATCTAATTAAGTAGAAGTTTATTAGAGAAAAAGAAAAATCAAACTTCAAAATATGTCGAAACTACTTACAGATTCAGGTTTCTCGATTTCACAAAACCTTTGATACAGCTGTATAAGAAGTATTTTTTATTGGAAAATATAGGTTCGATCACTCATAAAAGAATTATGGATTGGTGACGGTAGCTGACCTCGGCTATTGCTGAATGGATTCTTCTCATGAAATATTCTATTTTACTTTTCACTACATGAAAAACAAAACATGAACGAGTGAGTCATAAAGAAGTTCATTGTTATTGTCTCGAATGTGACTGTTGTATCTTTCAATTGATTAAAACGTCTTTTTTTAATCAAAATATTGCAATTGAAATTCTCTGCAAAGTTTTATATGATTCGTTCCAAAAACTATTTCAGATAATAGAATAGAAAAAAAGTCTAAAATAAAGGCAACTAATTTGTAAATAAAAAAAACAATCAACAACGATAACTCGATCAATTTGTCACAGCCTACTAATCCTCACATCACTTAGCAATCGACTAGACTAAATTTTTTTTAAATTCAAATCGAACCGAATAAAAAAGAAGATTACTTGTAAAAGTTTCATTAAAGAAAATAAAAACTAATAGTTGTTTTTATGTCTGCTATCGTTTATCTTCTTCTAAATGAACTAAACATTTTACAAAGATGAATAAGTTCTCTTTTATCTGCTTGAGTCGATTTTAGTCGCTATTTGCATCCATCGTTAATTTACCTGCACCCGTAGTTGGAGTCAAAATATTCATTGACAATGTTTCCTCTACTATTTTCTGAACTTTATAATTAGCTTTTATTCGAGCGATGAGTTCATCAAAGTCAACTAAAACAGCTTTTACCTATAAAGAAAAAAAAACATAGAATGAAATCGAAGTCATTCAGCCTAATTTTACTTTTCTGAATTGGCAAGTCCATTGTTGGTTACTCTTCTTATCCATGCAATACACATAGATCGATATAACTTGTCGAAGTTTATGAACAGAAGGGACTATTTCTCGTCCTAATCTACCACTTACAATGATGACTAATCGTTCATTTTGTGATCGTTCTTCAATATATTTTTGACATTGTTTTACATCTTGAAACGGCTTGACTTGTTTAATGAAAGAGCGTAATTTTTGTTCTATATCTTGAGTATGTTGGGCGTTTACATTAGCATCGAGCCAGATAAGACGAGAAATTTCAAGATGCTGATCGTCGACATTTGCATGAAAGTTATCCGTTGGTAGAATGGCAGTGGCCATATTAATCTAGAAGACGAAATAGGATACAAGTTTTGAATGTTTTTTTTTATTTAGTTATCGAATGTTTGAGCGTTTTTTGCAATCTAAAACGAATATTCAAACTTCTCTCATTTCTATTATTTTATCTTTTAGTATTTATGATGCTATGCAAAAGGATAGAAGAACGAGATGCTTAAATTCGTCAAAGAAAATGACTTCTCTCTGACTCTCAAGTTTTGTAGATACGACCATCGAACCAATATGTAAAATTTTAGCATGGATTGAAGTTGTTTATACTTTTTTCGTTTAGTCATCTAACAAGATTATCAACTAGACAATATTATCTCTTACTAAACTGGGCAGTGTCAGTTGGTAGTGTGTTCATTTTTAAGTTCATCGGTATGAACCGTAGTCTTGTCTTTTCTCTTCACTAAATTCCTACAGCAAACATAGTTAAGTCTATTAAATCGAGTCGTACATTCAAAAAATACTGTTCCTTATGTGATTATCATCTTCATTGAATTTTTCAAATATACAATAGGTCAGAAAACCTCAATTTGAAAACCTTTGTTAATGTCGAAAAGATCTCACAAAAATACTCATATTTTAGATTGATGCACCAAATCGACAATAAAATATTGTAATGAAATATGTTGTTGTTTTAAAAACTGAGATATACTATTTGGAAGGGAAAGGAAAAACGTTTTTTTCAACGTTGACAACGATCGACATATCTCTTATTGTTCTACTTTAATTCGGCTTTAGACTGTAAATGTTGTTCTTTAATTCTAGATGATCAAAACGAAATAAAAGAGTTTTTTTTATTCAATTTACACATCATTGGACAAGTTTATAACTTTACTGTTTTGCCAGCAATCTCCTTTGAAAAAATTTCTATGAAGAATAGATAAAAAATCCCTGTAGATGTAATTTATTTCTGAGAATTGAAAGAGATATGTCGTCGCGACTCTTCACTATTTCATCATTAAGAGATCAAGGATATTTTGTTTTTTCAAAACTTGATTTCGCTCAAGAGCCTATATCTATCAAACGAAACTATAAATGATTTGATAGCTCTTGTAGATAGAAAGAAAAAGAACAGCTTATACGAGCAAGTCTTTGAAAAAAAAAGCCTTTTATACGCATAAAAATTTCTTAAAACAGTATTTTAACAATTTCTTTAATGCGTTGAATGGAATTCATCTCTTGAGATTAGTTTAATTTCATAATTTTTAGTTGATGTATTTACCAGTCGATTTTTGTCAGAACCATTAAAGGTCTTGGATTTTTGTTTTGACATGAATAAGCGATGAAAACTGTGTAAGATTATATTATCAAAAAGTAATAAAAAATGAGCCTAGAATATTATATATTAGCGTTTAATATTGATGAAAGAGAAAAACTAGCTTAACAATAACACAACGAAAGAGCAACTACACATACGAAGCACTTCGTAGATAAAAACAACGTGCGAACTGAATAGGAACGACTGAAGCGTAACACTCTGTTTGTTTCTCTATTATATCACGTTTCTATTTATCGAAAAATGAATCTGCATGTTGAGTGTTCACATGAAGACAAAATTTGTATGAACCAGCGTTCTAATGATGACTGCCAGAAAAAAAACGCTACTTTTCCGTTATCTTTTGGGATTTCTGGAGAACAATTCCTAAGAAAAATTTGAAGTCTTCAGAAGACGTAGATCTTAATAAGTAGAGCAAAAACTTTCATAGACTCAAAATTCTTGGATACTGTCTTGCATAAGATATTGGAATCACAATGGAGAAAAATGACCCTAATTACTGTATTCGATCGACCTAAAAGCTTTTTTACAAGGTCTAGACGCTGTTTATGAAAGAAATTTTGTTTTAGTTTCTTTTCATTTTTTGTTTTCCGAATAAAAAAAGTTAAAATTTCGGAGGTACTCTAAAAAACGCATGTTTTTTTTTCAATAGAGCTTTTTTTGTAAAAGCTAGTAAAAGTTAACAGAACAAGTTTCTTTTTGAAACAAGAAAAAATTCCCTTCCCAAACAGTGTCTAACATATGTGAAAAAAGTTGGAGCGCCACCAGACGTACTACACGGAAGAAACATGGGTGTTTCTGCAGTTTCTTTTTCATAAAAAAGTTATTTTGAGAGAAATGTGAAACGATGCACACGTTTCACTATTCTTGTTTTGTTAAGAAGGTTAAGATATTTGACATTATTATTAAATTCTCTCCTTTTATTTTATTTTATTTTTAATTTAATTTAATTCAGTTTAATTTGATTTGATATGAATATTTTATTTAAATTTAAAATTTACAAATTATGACGTTTCGTATCTCGATGAGATACTTCATCAGACATCAAATTTAAGACAAATGACATGTACATATAAAAAGATTTTTTCTTTTCTTTGGTATTAGTCATACTTTTTGATAGTGATACGGAAAATGATTCAATTCTTAGCTAGCTATTACTATTACCTTCTTGTTTTCCGTATCACTATCAAAAATTATGACTAATACCAAAGAAAAGAAAGAAATTTTTTCTTATATGTACATGTCATTTGTCTTAAATTTGATGTCTGATGAAGTATCTCATCGAGATATGAAACGTCACAATTTGTAAATTTTAAATTTAAATAAAAAATTCATATCAAATCAAATTAAACTGAATTAAGTTTAAAATAAAATAAAATAAAAGAAGAGAATTTAATAATAATGTCAAAGCTTTACTATTTTCCATATGTAAATTTAATATTTTTTACTCGAATTTTTTAACATTTAAAGACAATTTTTTGGGTGCCAAAATGTACTCAGCAGAGAGATACTACTTAAAACTACAATAATGACAGAAAAAAACAACAATTTTGGGTGAGGAAAAAGAAATTATCTTTAATCGCAACATTTTTTTTTATCTGCGACGGGTTTTTCCAGTTTAAAACTTCACCTAAAAATACTGTTTAACCACGTTTATTAGAGATACGTCTTTTATTACCAATAGATGCCATTTGAACTATTCGAACACGTGAATTAGAGCAAGTTTAACCTGATTGAAAAAAAAGTTCTTGGCTAAGTTTGAAAACCTACAGATAAATTTATGTCGAAATATTAACTCAGTTAAATTTCTTCTCTTCAACAATTCGACATACAGTATCTTTTTTTAATTGTTAACAAAATTTCTAATGACTCATAGTTAGAGTGTTATTTTTATGATATATTTAATTTATTCAAATAGGTTAGATTTGAAAAGAATAAAATATTTCGTATTTTTGTCATAGATCGTCGAGAAATATTAGTTGTTTGATTTCCTGTAACAGCTCGCATATATATATCTATTTATAATTCGTTCAACAAATAATACACTTCAACAATCATAGCTTCTTTCTTTCTTTCTATTCAAATATACTTCGCAAGTAATACAGATAATAGCTATGACTTTTCATATTTATTGTTTCTTATTTTGTCGCTTTTCATAATTTCCCATCTTCTGTTCCTTTAAAAATCAAACTGATGTATTGTAAAAAGTTGTATCTATTTCTCTTTCTAGTTTATCTTTTATATCGTATTAATGAACTTATATAACAATAAACTTGAGCCGAATATAAACAGAAAAATACAGATTATTTTAGTCAAATAAGTTTTTTCCAAAAGATTTGTGTTTTTCTGCTTATTAATTAGAAGACACATTAAGGGGTAAATCTCAGTCGTTCTTTTATGATCTCCTAAAGTAACTGATAGGTGGCACCCACAGAAATAAAAGATGCGCAAGCATGTATTTCGCAGAGATGTTGACTTTTAGAATTAAGGGTATAGCCATAAGAGTACAGACATAAGACTATGGGAGTATGGGTAGAATAAACAGATAGAAGCAGAATATTGCAGGAAAAAAATGCGTTATATACTAATAAAATGCATTGTAAAAAGATCGTTCTCGAACAACTTTTTTTTTTCGATGAACCAAAGGAAAGTTGTACAATTTTTTTGAAATAACATTTTTCACCCTGACAATCGAAAAACAATAAAAGTTCATTATGGAGACATTGAAATACAAAATAAATATTTTGATGAGTGTTATTTGTCTAACCTCTTTTGACAGTGTGTTTTAATTTTTCATGAGTCGTCATCTGTTTAGAATAATATAGTCCATAGAATATCCTGGCTAGGAATAATTTTGACTATTATCTCATCGTCATTCTGAGAAAACAATCGAAGATCGCAAATAGTGATTTGAATGATCCAGCCGTTTATAAATACGTTGAAATGTATTTTTCGTTTTTTCTTCTCAGTTTAATTCTTTTATTCTTGTACTATTTCGGTTAACTATCTCGTTTGTTCTCGTGATTCGCTCAATCAGTCATATATTCACTATATGATAGTGTCACTGATTCGTTTTTCGTAGATTTTTCATTTCTATACAGTGCATAATATGGTATAGTTGATTGATCTGTATGTTCATGCGAGTAACTCGATATATATCAGTGTTTAAATTCTAGTGTTTTCATCGAAACATTTTATTCTGACATAGGTAACCCAGATCTATATGAAGTGATCGAATTTAATCGATCACGTCAATCTTTCGACATTCTATTTAATGTTTAGATCAGCAGAAATAAGGAAGAAGCGGATAGCATTAGCTAGATATTATTAATAAGTTTTGATTATATATACGGCGTTTTATAAATTTCTAACCGATTTCAACTTTCTATATTTTTCTAGTAACTAAATTTGGATAGAGATTGAGGATATATACTTAAAAAGTAACTTTTGCATTATTCTCCAAAAGCTATTGAACTCAATTGTCATCATTAATAATAAAGTGCTTTATTAAAGAGCATCTGGAAATAACTTTCTCAGATCGTTTTATTCTTTTACATTGAATTTTTTATCTTCAACATACAACTACTGATATTCTAGCCTAGTTTAGTATTCAACTCTATATAATACATCTGCTGAAAGTATTTCAATATTTAATAAGTCTTTTTCAATAATAAATCTTTTTACTGATAATAGAGGTTTAGTGAATAAAACTTGGATATTTGCTAAGATGTAGCCTTTATTATTGGACGTTTGATTTTTGAACTGAGTGAATTGTTAGCAAAAATAATCCTATCCATAGACTTAGTTTGCTTGAAAAAGAGTTCATATAAGTTCTTAGTTATTACAATCTTGTAACAATAACTTATTAATTTAACTTTGCACTGTAAGAGTTTCTACCACAAACTACTGTATAGATTCTTACAAAGCAATACTTACGTGAGTTCTGCTAGATTTATCACATTTATGGTTTTATACATGATTGAAAGTAAGAATTTCGGTTGAAAGACGCGATTTTACGTGATGATTTCTAGAGTTATTGTTACTGAATGAATCTCCAACTCATTATTTCTTTTTTTTCAGCTAGATTTTCGATGCATTTACGGATTTGTTACTTCAAACATTCTAGAAGACGGAATCTTTACCAATTCGTAGTGTATTCACTTTATAAAAACTGACATGTAGAGCTAATTATTTCACACTAAATTAATCCTTCAGTTTATCACAATTGCTCTCGAAAACGAGAGAGAAAGTCTGGCAAGTGTTACAAAGAAAATCTCAAATATCTTTGGTATGTAAAAATTAAATATGACAGTTTCATTTCCTCAGTTAACTTATCTAATCTGATGCTACAGTCAGATTTTACAGTTTAACTTCTATTCTATTGAGAATAAAGTTTATTATTGTATTCTTCTAAGAATCTTTCTCATTTATTTGAACTTGTCCTGATCAATGATTGGAGACGACAATGCAATCTTAATCATTAGCATGTATATAGAAACGACAATGATAAAACAAAATCGATTGAATGTATTATTAAAAATACATAGGGACAGTAAAAATTGTAGCACAGAGATTTAACAAGACAATATGGTTGCATGTTGAAGAAATATGTTATTATCAAATCCAGATACATCGTGATTGTTACACTTAGCAGAGATGCCTACTTGTAATTATTTCATGTGAAGCTATAACTTACTTAAACCAAGATCGATGAGAAAACAATAAAAATCGTATAGTAGAATAAATGACTGTCTCAGTGTTTGTCTCAATATCTTTTGTCTATTCTCGACATTTCGAATCAAAGTTTCCTTATAACAAGATTCATTTTTTCATTCTATATAAAATTGTCTATTTCTATCAATGAAGGTATACTTCATAGTTTTTCGGTATACAACCCAAATGGTATATGAAAACTATACAATTTTTCAAATTAATCTGTTTACGAAATTTTATTATCACATTTTTCAATTGTTCATTTGATATTATTGTTGACTTTCGTCCGTCACCATTTCTCACTCAAAAATTTTAAGTGATATTGAATGATCTAACTAATTTGTAAAATGACTTTTTGAAGATCAATCACTCTTATTAGGGATGTGGATGTAAGTGCGGTCGTAGTCTTCTCTTCACCCAGCCCCCACCTCCCTCCACGTCGTCTCAGGAGTTGAGGAATGATATGAACCTTTTCTCTTGTGTCCTGATACATTTATTTGTGTTCCAAAGGCTTTCTATTCTCATGCTTTTGCATTAATTAAGAAACCGAAGTATAGCACATTCATTTTCATCCTTTCATGATTGATCAGATCTCTCATCTTCTAATTATGACATTATCACATGTGTATCGTAGGCATCTGTTTCCACTGATGCCGATTAATTGTTGTGTAGTCCTCAGTTTTATTCCTGACACGGATATATTGCTGTCAGACCTACATCCTTTTCCCCCTCAATCTGGTACCATGATATGTAGCCTGAAGGCATTTGCTCAGAATCTTGCTCATAGCTTTATGACTCATCCTGTTTTCATTCATTTTGATATCTTGATGTAAAGACTTAAGCTCTCCACTCTCACTTTAAGATATCGTTATGTAGTCAGAAGCTTTTCATCTGTACTCGGACGCAACGATTTTTCTGAAAAAAGTTATTTGTTATTACTTTCATTTCTAGCTATGTAATAAGAAGGTTATAGCCCAGATTTTTACTTGCTGTCATGTGACCATGACTCTCGTTCAAGGATGATGAGGTCTGGCCAATAGTTGCAGTCATATTTTGGCAGTGTCATCATACTTACTATGTTTATGCCTTCTCACATGAAATTCTCACCCATATTATCCTAATAGTTTGGTTCTAGTTTCTGGAGTAATTGAAGGTGATCAATGGAATGAGATAAAAAGAAAACAAACTAATCATGTGCACTTGCGATAACATCGTAGGATAGAAACCCACAAAATCAATAAATTTGTGTGAGATCTATGCAGAAAAATAAAATTTCTAGGCCACTGACCAAGAAATAATTATAACTCGATCAAGAGAACCGTAGCCAGGCATGGATATCGATTTCCTATTTGTCACAATCATTTTTAATCAGTATTTCAATTATATATTAGCTCCGTTTATGACACTTAAAGTACTCTTTCTAGTCTTAAAAATCCTTCAAATATAGATACTCATCAAAATCCAGTAAACGAAACCAACTATACTCAGTAAATTTCAGTGGTGATCGATTCCAACTGCGTTGAGTGTTGTGTATGACAGATGAGTTTGTTGTTTGTCGAATGATTCATTTGTTATTTTTGCATTATGCCAACATTTTACGCTCTATTTCTGTGTCTGTTTGACTTCTTTTCTTCGTTTTTTAAAATTCTTCTCAACTATACACTCTACTGGAAAGAACTCAACACGCTAACAGTGAACAATATGCAGAGTAAAGAGCACATGACGATTAATTATAAAGAAAAAAAAATCATATTTGCAATAAGAAACTCAGCTTGTAGCAACCCATGCCATCTTTCTTTTAACAACTGTGACACAGTTACGCGTGACTGTGTCGAAGTTCGACCATTATCGAAAGCATCATTAAGTATACCTTCGATGAAACAATTTGATTGCAGAAAAACAGCAGAGCACAATTATTTTAAAATGGTTTTGTATTTTACTTCATTCTTAAATAAATGAAACTCACATGATTATAAACATGAAACAAATTTTCTCTAAGTTTATGGAAAATCGATCATTTCAATTAAAATTACTACTTTTGGAAGTGAACTCATATTTCAGAAGATTCAACACATCTATCTTATTTCTTCAATAAAAAGCAGCACAAAAAATCTGTTTTCTTCGCGTTTATTTGAACCTGCAATTCATAAATCATTCATATTATAGAAAAAGAATATTCTGAAAAAAAAATGATTTATTCACTAATTAATGTATGGAAGAACAAATCAATCTTTTGATATAGTCCAATATAAATATAAAACTGAAAATTGTGACCATGTTATTCTAAATTTTAGTGACTATAATTGAAGCCTTATTAAGATATGTTTTGTCAACTACTAAAGAAGAAGAAAGATTTTTCCACAAAAGAACCAAGGGGAAATCGACAGATTGCCAGGATTACCAATCCCATGAAAATCTCGGAAATCCATGAATTAGTTAATGTGGATATGTGAAAAATACTGAAATTATAGCTCATGTTCATACGTACCATATGCAACTTCATTCAATTAACATTTCTAACACCGTTGCTCTAAGAAAATAAAGTGGAGATGTTGAAACTAACTCATTTCTAAATGAGACATCAAATTTATTTCACTATTTACGCACCAAAAGGCAAATAATAGCCAATTTCGTGGTAGCCTTGATAAATCACAAGAGTTTCTAATCCTGGTAGAGAATATAACATAATAGTTTCGAATAAAATAAGCTGAAAGCTGGAAATTATGAAATTTGAAGCTTCAACGAGCCGGATATCGATCTAAAATGATTTTATCTTCTTGTGAAACTAAGCGGAAAACAATACATCATGTTATACATGCTCATCGTTGAGAGGATATAAAAACTGAGCGAATTAAAACTTTATTCAAGTCTTTCTTTTCCATATTTCTTTCCTCAGGTAACAGAAAGGGTATATTCTGCTAGTGCATTTTGATTTGCATTCCGTGATAGACATCCTTTCTTCTAAAATAAAGATCTTTTTTGTCTAGTTCAAACATTTATCGGTCTTCCGAAAGTAAAACTATTTACAAATTGATGATATTCGTCAATGATACTCCAAATTTAACAATAGTTATCAGTCACTTGTTATTAGTTTTTACATTATGCAGTAAACTTTATGATAAAGTCTAAACTTGAAGGATGTGCACGTTATGAAGACAATATAATCAATTCTTTTTTTCATTTCAATGGCTCTCTTGTTCATTTTGGTATAGTATGAAAAAGAGAAGCTACCTATTTCAAAGGTATCACATGCTTAACGGTTCAACTTCTGTTTTAATGTTCATAGTTATGTGCTCAAAGTATAGGAATAAATTATTTATAAGTATTCTCTTGTGTCATTTTATCTCTAGATAGACAAACAACAGGTAAAAACTGACTCTATATCTCCGGTCTGGTAAAGTTTTCGATTAGTAATATCGCCGCTATATTTCAGATAGGGATGCTTTAGTTCTACTACTGACTGGTCAACTGAATATCCAAGAAGACTGATGCATCGTTGTCTTAAGAAAATCCATAGCATCAAGGTGGCATGAATTTATTTAAGCTTATAATACAGGGTTCTGATTGTCAGATGAATCGCAGAACACTAGTTATCGTTTAGATTTTATTGCTGAGTAGCAGCTTTTGAACAGTAGATCTTTTGGTTCGACCTCAGGTGTCAGTCTACGGGAAGTATTTAACTCTGTATCTTCAGATGAAAAATCAAATTGGTTTCTGTAGTCTTGCAGAAGTAAACTTCAGTGAACTGTAGGAACCAACGAGTCACACAAGTTCATTGGTGAGATGTGCGGTTAAACTGATTGACTTTTTCGATTTCTTGAAACAATTCAGCCAAGACTAAACTTGTTCTGTAGCTATTTTTTCAACAAACACATGTACTATAGATTTTTACGTACGAGAGTGATGAAGAGAGTTCACCAGATGGGAGATTTATGTTTCATATAGAAACTAGAATCAGGAATGTGTTACAGAGCTTTTTCTTTCGAATTTCAAAGCTGCACAGACTATGATGTAACGATACAACTTCGACAATGTCGCAAAGTATCTTCTGGTCGTCTCACCTGTAGGAAAGTTGGCAAGACGGGATTATAATTTATCGATTATTTTACCATCTATCTTTTACCTCTGTTATTGATGCTACTTGCAGAAGAATGAAACAAAGTGAGAAACAGTAGATTTTAAAAGAGTATAGAACCCAAGATTTTTAGAAGCTCTGAAGTGGTTTAAAGTGTTCACAAAATATCATCAAACTTTGCAGGGCTTCAAAAGTTGGCAAACTCGTAAAAGTTAAATGAAGCTACTCTGACATCTTTATCGTTAGTTTCTATAGGTGGATAACTACGGTGAATTATCATTTAAATCAATTCAGCTTAACATTTCTCTTGTTCAAATTAGTATCACCAATGTCCTAACCACATGCAAAATACGATGCAAAGTCAGTAGTTCTAATTGTGGAGGAAAAAAATTGAATTAGTAGTAATTGATTCGTAAGTCATTTCTATTTTTAATCTTGTGGAGCTGATCATTATTGTTCTGAATGGAGGGAACATTAATACAGCGACATAAATATTAGATCATTTTAGTGAGTAGTCTCTGTTTCACATGAACCATAGCAGCACGAGTAGCATCAAACTTTATTCAATCCTTCAACTGTTCCGAATCATGTTGTTGAGTGTTTTTTACTTCTAATGCTTGCATTGACGTATTCAATGTTATATGTTTCAGAATAGAACTTGAATTTAGAAACAGAGCTCTTTTTATAAAGTGATTGAAAAAATAAGTCATGTGGTCCGTCTTATGCTAGTGCATGTATTAGTACTATTGCGAGTGTAGATGAAGAGCACCTTTTCTATACTCTTGTCCACAAAACCTTATTCTAGTCTCAAAAACATTACTTTTAATGTGTAGAGAGAGCATTCGAAGAAAAAAAATACCCTTAACGACATAATTTGAAACAGTTGGAGGATTCAATAAAGCTCGACGCTGCTCGTGTTGCAATGACTTATGCGACAGATAGATTGCTCGCTATATGGTCAAATACTTAGGTCGATCCGTTAATGTTAACTCTATTCAGAACAATAATGATCAGTTCCACATTATGATTATTAGCAGCGATTAATGAATCAATTGCCACAATTACTACTAATTCATGTTTTTTTTAAGATATAACTAGGAGCAATGGCCGTGACTGGTGATGTTTTATCACGAGGAAATCATTTTATTCGATGTATTTTGAGATACATTGCTTCATTCCACTTTTTGTTTAACCCTTGAGAATGCCAATAAGGAAGTAAATAATATATTCTTATCTTGTGAGAAAACTTGTCTGAATTTAGTATTGCTCGCGCTAATTTATTGTGATGGAAGAAAAATATCATTTGATCTTTATAATTCAAGGAAAACTTAAAGCCCCTGAAAAAATCTTCGAGGAAGAAGCCAGACAACTAGGCAATACAAAGACTAGAAATTCCAAACTCGAGAATTCCGAGTGTTCGCGCAAAGTTCAAGCAATCCAATACGTGTAAAGTCTGTTTTGTTTCCCTTCCGATTGCAGTGCATTGAAAATTCCATTAAAGCTCACAATGTCACGAAGGACAAGAAAAAGACTGCATTCAAACAGTAAATCTCCAAATTATCTCGTAATCGTTTCGTGTATGATAATTTAAGAAAGGCTATTCATCAAAGCTATGATCTGGTTTAACACCTTCTTTCGGGCTTTGATGTTTAGTTTTCCGAGAAGAAAATGAGAGGATCTGCGATAACACTAAGTGGATCATTTGTGCAAGTCCGACTTGAGAAAACTCCGTGTTGTTTCATATGACGAAAGCCATTACAATTTATTGGATCAAAAGTCAAACTAATACGTAAACTCTTATGTTGCTTTTTTTATTGAAATCAGACAAATATAGCAGATCGTAGGACATAATTTATGACTTTTCTTCTTTGTCAGTTAGCGAAAAATCTTAACTTCAGCTCATAAGAGTCTCGAAGAGACCTTCTCTCTCACTCTGAAATTCTTTTCTCTGGTGTCGAAATTGATGTCAAAAACAATATAGTCATATAAAGAAAGCCTCTTATTTTATGTAAGAAAGCACAATTGCGTTGCTATCTAATCGACTCAGACATATTCTGCCATCAGATTACTAAATGAATAAACAGTTACAGATGAGATGCTGTAGATTCACTAGATACGGTGTACCTCTTCTATTACTTATTGATTTGTCTGCTGTCTCGTTGCTCTTAGTTATACTGCCTGATGCATTTTGAGAGAAAAATATGAAACTAACCAGCTCTATTTTAAAAATAGACTTAATGCTCATCTCATTACTAAATGTCTAGAACTTTCAAGATAAACAATATTTTGCCCCAATAGTTTTGTACAGCTTTTTAAACTGTATGATAGAGCAATGAAGCTCTGGCTCTGACTCCTATGAGACATTTAGAGCTATAATTAAGATCCTTGAGATCCAATATGAATTTCGGGAGCGCAAATTATTATTATAAATGCTCCGTCAACTCCATGGAAATTCCGGTGATCCCGAAAATCAGAAATTCGCCGTTTTCCTCTTGAAAAGAACCAAATCAGAGATATACTGTGGTTTTCTTTTGATGATATCTCGAAAGTGTAAGAAGCTGATACGAATAAAATACAAGTTGGAACTGAATGTTCAACGACCTCGTCATAAATCTATCTGATATAAATACAGAAGTACACAAGATATACGAAAATGTCTTTAATTGAACATCATCACAAGCGTTCAAATCACATACTCATTTTTCTATCATTCACAATCTGCATTGTCCATCGCTCGGTGGATGTGGTTGTGAATGTTCATATTGCCCATGCATTAGCATATTCGTTTCTCCAAAAATACTTGCTTCATTTTATCGAATTTCGATTTCCAGTTACGACTGTTGAGGAATTGAGCGTAAAATTGTATTAATAAAAAGTCGAAAGAAAGTAGCAGTCAAACGTTCATGAATATATAATATATTGAAATAGAGGGATATGGGTGAGACTAACAATATAAACGTGACCCCACTCTCATTATTACTGAAATGATTATTGATTTATATTATAAGCCTTTGAAACATGTGTAAAATGAAAAGAATCTTCTTTATATGCTAATTTTAAACTTCTCACAACTTCTTCGATTTATGAGAAATAATATTCCACTTTTCTTTGATTGCATTCAAGATTTGCTGAATTTTAATGTTTGCGACAACATCAACGAGAATAGTCTTGTACTACCTAAGTGAAAATTGAAGGGAAAATTCTGGTTTAAAACACCTTATATTTCTAACTGAAAAATTCTTGTAAGTATTGGATTTAGACAGAAGAATATTCGTAGATGATCTGCTTCTATTGTCGTCATACTGTGTTCATATGTAGCTAATTACAGGGGTAGCATAATGCCCAGAAGATTCCAACTCTTTTCCATATATATTCGAGATAACGACTTTTTACTAAATTCCTTCTGGACGATTGGCTTGTGAAGAACACATATTTTTCAGTTTCGACCTCCAGCTTTGTATAAATGAAGGCCTCACTCCCACTATCTCATGTATAAAATTTCATCTGTTTTGAATATTACAGCGTCAACAAATGAATGTCTCAAAATATTTGTGTTTTACACAAAACGTAAATATTTTATGAAATTCATATGTTGATAAATCTGATATTCAAAACAGGTTAAATTTAATATGTGAGATAGTCTAAGTGAGACCTTCATGTATACGAAGGTGCAGGTTGATATTTAAAAATATGTTTCTTTTTCAAAGCTCTTCGTCCAGAAGGAGTTCAGTAAAAAGCTGTTATTTCAAATAAATATGAAAAAGAGTCGAAATCTTCTAGGCATTATGCTATTCTCGTAACTCTCTACAGATAGGTATAATATGACAACAATAGGATTGGATCCCTCAGAAATGTTATTTCGTAAGCATTACATGATTCGTTTACGACTTACTTTCTATAGAGGACCATTAATTCTTAACCATTGGACATTAGATGTTAACTTTAAAGACAATTAATTGGGTGAAAATACTTCACTTTAGTGTTATAGTTTTTTTGACCAGTAAATTTTGTTCTCAACACTTTCAGTGCAAACTAGTCTAAACTGGCGGTTCTGAAGAAATGTTCGCGAACTTTGATGAATGATAAAAAAAAAAGAAATTAACTTACACTTGCTTGTACAGCATGTGTTGGATATTCGAACTTACCAGACAAAAGCATTCTAATGTTACTATCGAATCATATTTAGTCAATTAATCGATTTCAATTCGATTACGGGCCTAATCTCTACTTGCTAACTACTAAGAAACTATTGAAACCAAATATGTTCTCCACACTATGACCTATTCTAGTGCCTTTCCAATGTATACATTGTAAATCGTCACATGTATCATTTTCAGGAAACCTACAAGCTCAGTAATCTATCGCTTGTTCGATGTAAACACAAATTCTCAATTTTTTAAGCCGGAATAAGAGGCAGCAGAAAAATCTTGACAATGCGTGAACTTATCAAAGTAACCTATGATTCTACATGTCGTGTGAGAGATTATGTCAACTCCAGCGAAGCTATTCTGTAACCTTCTTACTAATAAATCCAGTATGAAAACTCAATAATAACCACAGCAGTTTCGGTTGTAGTAAAAAGACACTGATTCTAATAGAAAATGACAGTTACTGGAAAATATCAAGCTCCTACTTAAAAGTTACATAATCGAAAATTTACAATTTGAGAAAATACCACATAATTACTTAGGGTATACCAAAAGTTCTGATCACAGTTTTTAAAATTTAATAAAGCAATAAATATTGAATATTTTACTAAGGCAATATATAGTATAACGTCTCGTCTTTAATAATATATANGAAAACCAATTTTTTTTAGAGTGTAAAGATGGTTCACTCTGTCAAAAGCTTTTTCTTGATCCCACATAGTAATTCCTAAAGGTATACGGTTTCTTGCATGATCCTCTATGATTGTACGTATTAAATGTATATTATCATGTATGGTTCTTCCGGGAATACCTGATGTTTGATTGTAATGTATGATTTTGTTCATAACCTTCTTTAGTCTTGTACTTAAAACTTTGGTTATGATTTTATAGTCAATATTCATAAGTGAGAGAGGTCGAAAATTTTTCAGCGTTCCATTAAATTCACCTTCTTTCTTTAATAGTGTAAGAAGACCATTAAGAAATCCATCGTGAAAATGACCTTTGTCTCTAGCTGTATTTACCATCTTAATAAAATGATCTCCTACTATTGGGAAAATAAATCTCCATAGTTCAATCGTTAAACCATCATCACCTGGAACTCGACCTAATTGCATAGCTTTAAGGGCTGCGTTACATTCATCAGTTGTTATATCACGGTCAAGTAAGTCGATATCATTTTGATCGAGTGTTGTTATATCTCTGAATAACTCACTCCAATAAGATGTATCGATTGGTTTAACGTTATATAAATCTTGATAGAAATTACAACATATTTCCATCATTTCGTTATCTGTTTCAACGCGACCATTAGATGGGTAAATGAGATAAGCAATTCTAGATTGGTTTGCTTTACCATGTGCTAATCTCACTTTAGCTAAATTACTAAGACATTTAACATCACGATCATCTTGACTTGGAATACTATTAACGAATTTTTCTGTTAATGCATCGTGAAGTTTTTGTTTAATAATCTCTAATTGTACTAAGTCATCATCGGATGGATTAATTGCTCTAAAACGATATTCTTTAGATAATCCATCTAATTCACGTCGTGTTTCTCGATTAAGTTCTTTTTCTTCTTGTTGTATTTTCATTATTAGGCTTGTCTTAAAATCATTCCACCATTCAGTTGTATTGAGATCAGCTGTGTTGATAATGATGTTCCATACTCGATAGAATTTTTCTAAAAAGGATTTTCTTTTAATTACATTAGGATTACATATCCATCTACGATGCATATTTTTATCGGTGAATGATGGTATTTTAATAGATAAAATTAATGCGTCATGATCCGATAAGCCCACTGGAACATAACCAATATCATGTGTATTTTTGTATATAATATCAGAACCAAATACCAGATCTATACGACTATGAAAATTGCCTGCACTTGCATGATATGAATAAACAATTTTCCTAGGATGTTTTCGTCTAAATATTTCAGTTAACAATAGTGGATTGATCACTTCCTTAAGTAATATTCGATAAGATAGATTATCTGTCTGTGCACCTAATTTTTTCCTATCTTGTTGATTGTTCGGAGTACAATTAAAGTCCCCTCCGATAATAATCCATTTGGTAGAAGGAATATATAATAATAATTCCTTAAAAAAGGAACATCGTTCTGTTATTTGAGCAGGAGCATAAACATTGACTAAAACTATTGGAACATGATTACATTCAATTTTAATATAAACAATTCTGCCATCAGTATCTGATCCATAATCAATCATATTAAATTTTTTCTTAATCATTATTAAGACACCACCAGCAGCCCATGTACCCAATGCCGCCCTAATATTATAATCAATGAAAGAATTTTTAAAATTTTCAAGATGGGAAAATTTTGTCATATGTGTTTCTTGAAGCATAACTATATCATGTGGATTTTGATTTAACCATATTTTAAGCAGTTGTTGTTTTTTGCATGTTGTTATTCCCCTAACGTTATAAGATATAATTCTGAGCATAGTTTGATCAATAAGATGGAATTATACTTGAAATAACTTCTTTGATTTTTTAAATTTTTTTTTAATATATATATATATATTATTTTTTTTTTTTTTTTTTATAATCTATTCTATTTTTTTGTTTAATTATCAACCACTTCATCACCTTCAGTTTCACCTGAAGTTGAGGTTGACGAATTACATATATGTGTTTTCTTACGATCCATATCAGCATCCGAGTCGATGCTTCGATCAGCATTGGTACGTTTAAGTTCATTTTCTGCATTTTTAAAAGCATCAATTAATACTTGGTGTTGGACAACAGAAACATCGGAGATATGTTTCTCGTTTCCACCTGACACCGATGGAAAAGAGTTTACATCAACCCCTTGGTAGAGTTCGTTTAGTGCTACACCTTGCATAAGTACCGGTGCAATCACATCACGTTCTTCATCACCTGCCATTAAATGTGGACTTTCAAGAAGTAATTCTTCTCGAGTTACCACAGGAAAGGCTGAATCAATATCACTGGATCCCGTTGTATTAACTGTTGGAGTGTTCTGATTCATATCACCACTTTCGTTTGTCAGCCCATTACCATCTTTATTCTTCACCTTGTTTAAAAGGATTGTGTGTCGTGGACAATCCTTTTTTTTGTGTCCTTGTTGTTTGCACTTGCGGCAATACGGTAATCGTTTTGGCAATGCCAATGGTGAATTAATCATTGGAGAACCTGATGTTACCTCACGTGCAACATTAAGTTGATTAACTGGTGGTGCTGCATGACTTACGTCCACAGGTGTAGAAACAACTGCTGTAGCATAGGACCGTTTCTGCTGACAGTTTGGGTCATCATGGCCTATTTCGTAACACCTTTGGCACTTCAAGGCCGTACATTCAGCTTTGATATGCCCGGCTGACTTGCACCGGTAACATACCTTTTGACGACCTTCCAATTGTACCGAGACATTAAATCCACCAATTCGGAATGAGATTGGAACTTTATCCTCATCTTGGCGAGATGGAAACCGTATGCGAACACGACGTACGAAGGATTTGATTGCTTCGAAGGGACGCGGTAATCTTTCAGCTTCAACGTTTAAAACGATACCACCCCAACTGGACGCAATAGTTCGAATGTCTTCGTCAGGTACTGATGTAGGTAAATTTAATAGACGAACGATTTTAACATGTTTATAAGGTTCACTAATTAAAAAGGTTTGATCACCGACTTTCAATTCAGGAACCTTGAGAACATCTTCACGAGCAGTTTTTGTTTTAAAAATTATATACCATTCTGACAAATCACCGAGATTTCCTAAAGAATCAATATCCGTGATGGTAGTAATTTGTCCAAGAGCAGTTATAACCGCTGTCCTATCAATACGTTCACTTCCACGAATAAGCGTAAGTAACACGGCTTCACGTAATAGCTCGTGAACCGGCATGATATAATACTAAACTGCAATCAGACTAACTTCTAGGCGTATACAATACACACACACCGACGAATAGTTTGATTGAATAGAAGAACAACAACACACAACGATGATAAACGCACGTACAACGTGACGATAAACACGCTTCACAACGTTTCTTTTAATAATAATTTTTTTTTTTAAACTTTTTGAAGTGATGAATGTATGTGAGAAGATATCGATAGATTACAAGCACTAATCACCAGAAGAAGAGATCAGATTTGATCATTTACCTCTTGTTAAAGTTGTAATAAGCAATCTTTTCCGACGTTCTGTAGAGTATGACATCTCCTCTGTCTTTACACATTTCATAGTAAAAGGCGCCGTTCGCAAATGGCTTCTAACAATAAGATCTTCTGGCAACACCGAAAACCAAATGCTTAGAAATTATCTGATGTAGGGAAGAAATTGAAGTGCGTCATTAGTGAATGAAAACAAAATACAGAACGCAAAAAGCAATGTATAAAGACAGAGGAGATGTCGTGCTCTGCAGAACGACGAGATAAATTGCTTATTACAAGTTACCAAGAGGTAAATGATCTAGTCTGATCAAATACATGTTGCGATGACGAATATGGGCTAGTTTATGATACCATCGACTTGCCAGAGCAACATAGACTCTCAACTAAAATACACTGCAAAATATGGGTATAATGAAGTATTGAATTCACGAAATTAAGTACTAGTAGTTGCAAAAGTATATTGAGAAGTAAAATTTTCTAAATTTTTATAATATAAAATATAGGTATGAACAAAAATGTTAACACTGTTGATAATATTTTCTAAGAAAATGATAACGCATGTAAAAAAAAAAGAAATCTTTTTTAAGAATGAATTGATTAAATAAAAAAATATTAAATTTTTTATTGTATTTTTCATTAATTTTTGCAAAAAATAAACGAATTTGGATCAGACAATCATAATAATATCAAAAATTTATCTCAATATTTGAATAAGAATAAAAATTATTTTTTAAAAAAGATGTTCTATACATTCAAAGAATAGTTAAAGTTGAACCGAGAACTGTAGGCATGTTTGATACAGTTTGATATACTTTTATGTGTTGAAATAAATTTCAGAATTTTCGAATTTAAAAACCAAGATATGAAATTATTCATCATTATTTAGCGCATTTCATATATACTTCCTTTTAATTCAATCTAAATTAATACTCTTCCTTACTTTTGCTTTTTATCTTTTATATATTTAGTTTTAAAAATTTTCATTGCTAATTTCTATTATTTTTAACTTTTAAAAATCACAAGAGATAATATTAAAAATAATTTGATGAAAAATGAACATTACAAATAATAAAATAAAATCAAAGAATTGAATATATTTAAAAGAAATATATAGTTATGAATATGTGGCATTTCGACATACGAATTAGTCTTAGTTAGACGTTTTTGTAAATGTTTTCTTTTTTATTCTTTAATTCTATTACATTTTCTTTTTCTTAGATGTTAAATATATGATAGTGGGACGGCAATACTCGTAGAATAAATCGTTTTTTTTTCTTTTTTCTTCGTAAAGAGTAAAAAAGAAAACATGTAAAAAAAAAACGTCTGAAGAAGACAGTATTTATTTAAATTAAATTAAATAGAACATCCATCCTAATTACTCGTTATGAATACATATTTCTTTTCGTGTATAACATCTAAGGGTGAAAACATAATTTTCAATATTTTTTTTTATATAGTTCCAGTTATAAAGAAAAAAGTATTGATTTCAAATATTGTTCTGATACATATATTTATCAATCATAAAAAGACGAACAACATTTTAATCTCTGGTATCGATTGATGGTTTTGTGTACAAATCCGTAACTTAATAAATGAACAGTTTTATGAAACACTATTTTTTTCGTATTGAATTCGTAGACAAGTTTAACTAAATTATCGGCTAAAGAATAGGGCTTCTTGAGTATATGTATACAAATATGTAAGCTTTTTTCTTGTCGAATTTCTATTTGGGTTTCAAAAATACACTAAATATATTCTTACACAGAATGAAGATTATTACAAGTAATCAAACTATTTTGTGAAATAATTCCTATCCTTACAGAACTTTATTTCATCAGAATACAAATATATATATAATTTACTAAACTTAGTGTAGAAATTTATTTACAGATAAACACAAAAAATAAAAAATAAATAACAGATTATTATCAGTTATTGGCGTTTCAAAACATTTGACTACAAAGTGATTCAATATCAATTCATTCATAACGAAAGCTTCTTTCTACATTCCATGTGTTACGTCTTGATTGATTATCGATTCTGAATTCCTCTTTACGTTTAGCTATCAAAAGTTGCTCTGGCAAGTTCATGTTTCCATCAACTCGCACGTTTTCGTCATCGCAACATGTATTCGATGAGATTTGACCATTTACCTCTTGGTGAGTTGTAATAAGCAACTTTTCTCGGCATTCTGCAGAGCACGATATCTTCTCTGTCTTTACACATATCATATTAAAGAACAGAACACAAGAATAGAATGTGTAAAGACAAAGAAGATATCGAGCTCTACACACCGACAAGAAAAATTGCTTATTACAACTTTACCAAGAGGTAAATGATCAAATCTGATCAAATACATGTTGCGATGACGAAAACGTGCGAGTTGATGGAAACGTCGACTTGCCAGAGCACCATTTACCAAAACATAATAGAGTAAATGTATGTGCGAATCGCAAGTTACTTTATCCATGATGACTGTTTGAACGCTTTTGAATCAACGGACTGTTATTCGATACTATCTGATTGTTATACGAATTTTATAAAAGTACCGATAGAGTGAAATTGAAATATTGCGAAAGAGAATTTTTTGAATTGGTTTTGGGAAATAGAAGAGTTATATAGAAGTCGTAAGATATCGATTGATCTCTATAAAAGAGATAAAATTTCAGATTGGCTACAAAAATCAGTAGAATTATTTTTGTTTTTTTTAATGAGCACGAGTAATAGTTCAATTATGACATATTATAATATTCATAAGACAAACATTACAAGGAAAAATGTGCGGGATTGGGAAACGATAGATAATATGATCATATTCGTTAAAATGAGGAAAAAATATGAGAGGAAATATATGAAACATTTAGTAGCATATAATGTGTTAATGACAATGAAAAGTTTAACTGTTCTTCAGAATTTTTTGATATTTAACGAAGGTTCTTGAAATTATGTTCGTAAATTTATCTTTTAAGGAAACTATTGACGTTGTTTAATTTTTATTATGATAATTGTCTATTTTAGTTTTACATGAATTTATAGTATTTCGGTGGTAATACAAGTGTAATAAATATAAACAAAGTTGAAATAAATAAGATAAAGTATCCAGTGAGAAATAGCTATGGATCACTGATTGATTTCATACACTTTGATACAAATTTTTTAAAAAGTATATATTTTATAGCAAGAAAAACTAATAAAACAGGTCTAATAAATAAATATTAGTGATCTCGAACTTGGTTTTTTTTAAAAAGACAGTGGTCCACAGTAAGTAAGATCGATTCATTAGGTTTTTTCCGGGATAACTACATTGAATCATACATCATTCACAAGAGCATATTAATATTTTCATGGGATTTCAAGCGAATTTTTGAAGCAGAATATTATTTAAAAAATGACTCAGTTTTGGTCATTAATCAAAAAAAAACGATTGTATCAGAGGTCGAACTAGTTTTTGTATAAATTATGGATAGGGATCTAGTTCTATATAAGAATTTATAGTATGTTACTTGATTCAGTCAGTACAAAACTTAATATATTATTAAACACTTTTCATAGATAAATTTCTATCGTTTCAATGAATATTTCATTCGATGCATTAAAAGTACCAAAATTTTCAAACAGTTCATTTGATAACGCTTTTTTTAAAACCGTTAAAAATCTGTCTACTAGCAAAAATTTTAGTTAAATCGTACTTGGTGTACGTTTTATGGTCATTTTTCTCTATTAATTTAGCATTGAAAACTTTGTGGGTTTACATACATTTCAGTTCTTTCCAGTGAGTTTCATTTTTTTTTCAAAAAACTAACTCGTACCTTGATGAAGAAATAATTTTTCGAAAATAACTTAAGGAAGAAGGATACGGGTGAATTTCTCAAGCAAAAATAATAGTCGTTGGAAAGATGTGGAATATACATACATTTGCTAAGTTTACAATGCTAAGTCTGAATATGATGTAAATTTTGCTTCATCGTCGAACTTTTTTTAGAAAGCCGAAGTATATTAATAGTGAAAAATAATCATAAATGATATTTCGAGCATAATTTGATTGAAAATTTTATTACTGAACATGTTTTTTTAACTCTTAGAAAATATATGATTTTAAAACTTTTAAAAGGCGTTATCCAATGAGCTATTGAATATTTTTAATTCGTCTGATAAAATGTTTGTTGAAAGACAATAGTTAATTATAAATACAGTCGACATATCAACAGTATCTAATAATATATCAAGTCTTTTTCTAATTGAATCGAATAAAAATTCTATATGAAAAAATCATATACTTTACTTCATAACTATTTTTTCATATTAATTTATGTTAAAATTCGATCATTATTTGACTAGTGTCCAAAAAAAAAATGCATGTATAATAAAGTAGTTCTTTATTTCAAGACTTTGATCGAAATCCCATAAAAATATTAATTTTAACATCGTTTTTTGAATACTATAGAGTTACCCCTAAAAATCCAAATTTTACTTACTATGTGCTCTCGTCTTTGACAGATTCAAGAATGATTAAAAGTAATGAAACAGATAATGCAAGTTAGTAATAAAAATACTTGATATTTACAAAGGATGTCATTAAGAAGAAAAAAATGTTAGGTCATGCTTGATAAAACGCACAAAAAAAAGACCATTATAAAAGATTCTTATACAAAAATATGTAGATTTTTTTTGCTAATATTAATTAAAGATTCGACCGAAAAACAAAATTGCATAATATTGTGTAAGAAGAAGAAATCGTATGAAAAATATGTTCATTCATGAGTAACTCAACATAACATGTATGAAATAATACAAATTAATGACTTAAGAAAATAAACTTTATTTCAAAAAAATCATATGAATTCTTTCAAAATAATCACGTAAAAGAGATTGTTCACAATATATACAAAATTAATTTCAATACAATTTATTCTTAGTTGATATCATAAATATGTCTATCTATGGAATGCGACATTGAAGACATAAATTTCTCCCTTGTATATTGCTTCATGAATCAAACAATATAAAAATAGAAAGAATATTATAACATTTTAAAAGCTTTCTATTTTGATAAATAATATACTATGAAAACTTGTCATTAAATTCACTTCTACGTTGAAACATTATCTAGGTTTTTATCAACGCAAACATTTGTCTTCGTTACATAGACGATAATACCAATAGAGTGTGTGGGTGTAGGTAGAGGTCTGAGTGGTTGTTGTCAAATCCATACCCACACCCTCATTTATATCTGAAATGAACAGTAGTAGTAATTGATTTTTCTCTTAATCATATGTACATGTTATATTTGGGTGTGGTTGTGTGATTATCAATTAGAAATATTTTTCTTTTATGTTTCAATATGATTTCCTTCTGTGATGAAACACATAAGAACATAATCAAATAACAGTTTTTTGTTTTGCTAAATATTTGAAATATCTTGGACACGTTACATTTTGAAATACTGCTTATTCATAGTTAATGTTATGTATAGTACTTTTTCTTTCTAATTACCTAACCTTTATTTTTCATCGACAGTGTAATTTTTATGAAAATTTTCTTGATGATACTGTATTCTTTACTGATTACTAAAATGAAATAAAATTTGAAGGATAGTCTTGAACAAACATAACAAGAATAAGATGAAAAATTTCTTATGAAAGGCGGATGAAAAGAAAAGATAAAGGTATATTTACTTAAAACGATAAATTATGTTGTTAAATATATTTTAGCTACTTGTGCAAATAACAGCTAATGCAACATTGTTAAAAACATTTCTAATATAAAATAATTTTCAATTGTAAGACAATATAGTGTTCGACAATAAAAATGAGTGAAAGAAGAATTGTATTGTTTCTTACATTATCTATTCAATTGGTCTACAGTATTTTCGACGGAGTTACCATTTTGATAGTCAGTTAACTGTCTGATTGGACAAGACGACGAAACAACTTCTTAAGCATTGCTGTTCTTTTAAACAAAATTATTGAATGAGAAAAAGTAATATGCATCCTATCTTATTGGAGAAATGCAAAACAGAAACAATAAAATAATAAAAATGAAAGTATGTATTTTTAGCGTATTTTCTTAAATACGTCTGTACCTTGTCTTGTCCTTTAGCGGTCTTAAAGATGCCTCGGTCAATTTTCTGCGTTAGCGCATGGATTTCGCCTACGTATTGCAATATATACAAAGCATATCGAGTTTCATCAATTAATATTACACAGAAAATCCGAAGGTTTTTTTTATCTACGGTAAGTCGAGAACAATTCCATTTTGTTTTAGTTTTTTTCCAAAATTACCGATTTTGTTGACCTAAAATCTAAAAAACTGAACAATGAAAAAACTTATTCTTTTTATCAATCGATAATATGATCCCTTATATGAGATATTTTCAGTTGAATTATGAGAATTTCATGAATTCATAGTTCTTAAAATTTGAATATGTATAAGCAACAAAAATCTACGAAAATATTTCTACACATATCAACATTTTTTAAAGACAGAAAATTTATTCCATGAAAATGTGTCATATAAACGATCGTTGTAGTTTAAAAAATATCTTATTTTTTTTTCAGAGAACATAAGAAATGTATTTCTCCTTTGATATTTTAAGAGTTATAGAATCATCAAAAGATTCAGACAAAATAAGACACTTTGAGATGTACGGTTATTAGTTGATATTTATGTTATATAAGATATATTTTGATAATATCTATCTACACATAGAAATAGTAAATTATCTACGAGTTTTTTTTACATCATGATAAATTCTTCTGAAGAATTTCAATATACTCTTTTCGTCACTATTATATTAAAATGCTACATTCGTTCTTCACGAATGATTTCTTTAAAGAAAAAAAAATCTATCTCTTTGATTTAGTTTTTAAACATGCTTTTTAAAGTGAAAACATCAAAAGAAAAATGAATATCTGCATAGAAAGACTACAGTATCATAATTTTTCATATTTTACTAAGACTTTTTAAGTAATATTGAATTTATTTGTAATATAGACAAAGATCAATTATGATTGAAAAAGATTCTGTCTCTATATATAAAAACGTTTATTCAACAGATTGTCAGAACAAAATAAATTTAATCTTTCTAATCATTGTATGAGAAATTATTTATTAGAGAAGATATTTAATGAATTATTATATTGTATTTGAATGAATAAAAAAACTGTCGTTCATAAACATTGTTGATTCTCTAATTCTAAGCTGGCTTCATTTTCTACGTGAGTGTGGGTATGAATAACTCTGTACATTCACATCCACACACTCTTCAACATGATTTAACCGTTAATGATAATGAACAAGCAAAATCTGATGTCATAATTTTTTGAAATTATACAATAGGAATGTCGAACTGTGCAATATAAAGATAGTTTACATAGCCATTTAAGAATAAATGCTATTGCACAAAATCCACTAGATAATGTAATATTATTAAAACATTAAAGTAAACAACGAAAGTTGTTGTGCCAAAAAAAAACCTACGTTTAACCTTCTTTTGGTCAATATCTTGCTAAACCCCCATGGTATACAGCTAAAAATGTAATCATTCGTTTTTCACTTCAAGCTCAACATATTCTCGAAATTTTACGCGATTTAAATACACACATATCAATATCGATTACTAAAACTAAGAACAAAGAGAAGACGATATCTTTTTGTTGTTATATAAATGTTTAATATTGAATAATTATATTATAATATTTATGTAGCAGTCATTTGCATATTTATTTAACATTTATCTTGAATTTTGACGATTGATGTCATCATCAGTCATCGTGGATATCATCGTTTGAACTTATACCATAATATTTTCATCGAACAAAACAAGGAATATATTGCAAATGTATTCGTTTAACAAGCAAACAGAATTATTAACTGAAAAATTTTCTTTTAATATGAAACTATTGATTCATCTGTTGAATAATCGTCATAGGTTTTTGATTATTTAATATATATATCGATCGATAACCATTTAGTCATATTCATCTGTAAAAAAAAATACCTGATGTCGATTTTCATTTGTATATATATGTTGATATGATATATTTTTCTTCAATATGAGATTGATGAGATACTACAACACTCATTTATACTCATCATATCTTTGAGAATTTCTTTAAAACTGTAATTTATATTTTTAAAACAAATAAGTTTCGACCCATACTGTACTTATCGGAAAAAAGAATCATTAAGTACATAATCCTTATTTTAGAGAAGAGAAAAAAAAGTCATGTAACACAACTGGGTAAATATACAAATGTTTACATTTAAGCTACTCTAATCTTTATGTGAAAGAATAATTATCGGTTCTCAAAACTATTCGAATTATAAGTTATAATAATATTCATTTATACGTAAGATATTTAGACTGAAAAAGGAAACAAAATATAGATATGTATATTAAATATTTTGATTATTTTTCAAATAGTCTCTAACTTTCATTAATAGTACGTGATCTGGTGAAAAAAAGCATAGCTGGAATTGCCAATCAATGTCGAAATATTTTCCACTAATGCACTTTGTGGGAGACTGATTTTTAAGAGCCCATTTTTATAATAAATAAAGAAAAAAACTATCATTGAACATTTATGCTATTATTTTCTTCTGATGAATTAAAACTTCGGAGTTATAGACAAAAATTATGAAATTGAATTGTGCGACATCTAATGTTGCATAGTTCTTGTACGTTCTGAAGTGCGTGAGACTAATTTTATTGAAAAAATAAAAACGCAGTTTGAAAGAGAATTTATTTTAAAGTATTTCCATCGTATTTTTATCTTCTGATGCCTCATAAAAAATACAAAGTGCATTTCGACATTGATTTGATGACTCATCTGGATGTGTACATAGACTATAAAGTTATTCCTAATCTGTTTTTTTCCGAATCCATCTTTCCAATAAGAATCCTCCGTTGTATGTTCCACTATTGGACGATTCTCAGTTGATAATAACCATTGTTTAAATTTTGAATGCTGTTCAAATTTTGCTAAACATGACATTCTCTTTGACACTTGACCAGTCAGATCGCATTTTAGATCTATAATTTCGCACATAATTAAATGTTTCATCAGGAGTAGCCAATTTTAAGATATTTTTAAAATGTGTTTCATTTCCACCCATGTCGCTCATTTTTTATGAATCCCGGCGGGATCTCGCGGGATTAACTTTTCCCGGCGGGATCTTGCGGGATTAACTTTTTCCGGCAGGATCTCACGGAATTTCGCCTATACCGCAAAATTGACGAGATCCTGTGGGTTCCCAGCCAAAAAGAACACCCATGTCGTCAAAATTGTCTAAGTTGTAACGATTAATCACGATTAATTGCCAATCAATCAATTATCCCAACTAATTTAAAAATATTTTCAAGGACATTCGTGCAGTCAGTTGACAAAGGAGATTATTCTCAACTTTTTCTTTTCTTTTTTCTTTCATATACATTCTCACCGCACAATAAATTTTGTTCATTTTTTCATTTAGAGAAATTTCTAAATTACTCTCTCCGTTTTACTTTGTATTAAGAACTAGAGACATAAAAGAATCACACAAGTCCGATTAGATTTGATTTGGTTTAGATTATGTTTGAAAAAAGGTACGCGTAGGTGTGGGTGTGATTTGGAAGTGAAATTCAATCTTCTATCACCCACATCCACTCTTAAATTATTTTTTTAAATTTATTTATTTCTAAAATGACTTGTGTAAGTGCCATGGCCAGTGGATTTCTTATATTCGTAAAAAGCTTATCTTAACAAAGTAGTGGAATATACTTTCGTATTAAAAATGGCCATGGGATATCAATTTATTCTTATATTTTAGTTTACAAATTCATGGAATAAAAAAATTATCTTTTTCATAATTAACATTTTAAAATACCGATTCTAAAAAATATTTTAATATTTAAAGAGAGATATGAATAACAATAATTTTAATATAAAATAAATTAATTTTGTGATGATTTAAGTTATAAATAAATTTAGTTATAAATAAGTTTTATTTAAAAATATGAACTGCTATCATTCAAATTTATTTTTAAATGTAAATTATCAAAAAACAAAAATTTTTTTATATATTTATTTTAAATTAACAGCAAAATGGCAACCTTAGCTGTTACTTGTAGTAAAATTTACGTTAACAAAGCATTGTCGAAATATACTTAGAAAATTCAACAACAGCAGATATACGTAAGTTTAGTATAATTGTATATTCTGTGACTCCAAAATACAAATTCATCTGATCGAATCTGCTCTACGGTAATAAAAAACGAGTTGGAACACGCTGAGTAAGCACGAAGGTATATTGATGAACAAAATCGTTCTCAAAGAACTTTAAAAAATACTGAACAGACTCGTTCTATAAACATTAAGTCTTGAAAAAAAAAAGTTTATTTTTGTATTTTTTTTTCATGGGAACCATCCTTATTGATTAGAAGAAAATCGTGAGTTTTTTGAAGAAATCTGGAAAAAAATCCCCAGAAATCCAACAATGTGACGATTTTATCAAGATATAATCTCACAATTAATCTGAATGATAAATCGCGATAAATCGTCGATTTTTGCGCGATTTTTATCATATGGGCGGGATCCCGCCATTTTTCGTGGGATTGCCGGGATCCCGCGGGATCCCGCACAGGATCCCGGACGGGATCCCGACGGGAAATTGCCGGGATGAAAGACATGGGCAATATATTTTTGTGCTTGAAAATAATGTTCAGTAATTGGTCACCTATATCCATCTAATTCAATTGGAGAAAGATAAAAATTATTAAATCCACTAAAAGGTTTATCACACTCATAGAAATAAACTGGAGAAGTTGTCATTTTTCAGCAAAAGCGTCTATTTCATAAGAAGCAATTCACTTAATGACGTCTGATTGACACTCTTACGTGAAATGAACATTAATCATCGAATTAATTTTAAATAACGAGCGTATATATGCAATAAGCGGCGCCAGGTGTCTTCACATATTTTTCTGAAGATTCTCCTTACCATAATTTTTTTGTGTACTCAAAAAGCGAGTACACTCTAGAATCGGTCAGTATGTCCGTCCGTCCGTCCGTTTACACGATAATTTTCGAAAGGAGAGTCAGATCACGATGAAATTTTCTGTACAGTTCAACCTTGAAAATATCTCGGTCGAGTTCGGAGATGAGAATGATCCGTCAAGAAATGGCTGAGTTATCGCAAAAATTGTGATTTTTGGCCAGACCATCCCTGAGGGGGGGGGGTACGGGGATTTTTCGAAAAAAAATTTTTTGGTCGTAATCATTCACAAAACACATAAATTGATTCAGTTTTTAACGCTGATTCTGAATCTGATATTAGTTTTGAACTGAATCATAGTTTGTGTACTCAAAAAGTGAGCACACTGTAGAATAGTCACTGTGTCCGTCTGTTCGGTGGACTGTTTACATGATAATTTTTGACAGCAGAGTCTGATTGCGATGAAACTTTCTACACAGCTTAGTTTTTGAAATTTCTCAATCGAGTTTGAAGATGAGAAGGATTGGCCGAGCCGTTCCTGAGTTTTTGCAAAAAGAGTAATTTTTCCCTATAGCTTTCTGTGGAAAAATGGACCCATCGTGGCTTTCGTAAAAGACTTTTCCTATCATAGCCAATCAAAACTCCAGCTATTATATATCATTCTATAGAGAATTTCAAGAGCTACAAACTGATATATAAAACACAAAGAAACAAGAGAGATGACTTACATATGAGAAGGATAATTAAAGAAAACTAGGCTAGATTTTGGTCCATGATCTCATTGGTCCACAAAGAGATCTCAATCTTCCAATCATAGTGATGACACTATGAGGTTTTCAGAGATGGAGAATTCGAATGTGTACTGCACTTCCATTGAAATACTATTAGTTGTTTGGTGACCAATAGAAATGAAGCTATAGGAAAACTACTTTCTAAGGCTAAGTTTGACAGAAGAGTTGAAATCTGAGCTTAATTTGGTTTCAAATCCTATTGGTTTGGCAAGCCTCAATACAAATCAACATTTTGAATGGTAGATTTCACAGTATAATTTTGATCTAGAGACAGTCTAGGATCATTGATTTGTACAAGGGGGAATCGGCGGATTGCCAGGATTGCCAATCCCATGGCAATCCCGGCAATCCCGACAATCCCGGCAATCCCATGACAATCCGGGCAATCCCATGACAATCCCGGCAATCCCATGACAATCCCGGAAATCCAATGGAAATCCCTAAATGCATTAATGTGGATATCTGAAAAATACTGAAATTATAGGTCATGTTCATATATATATCAGATGGAACTTCATTCAATTAACATTTCTAAAACCATTGCTCTAAGAAAATAAGGTAGAGATGTAGAGTATAAGTGATTTCTAAATGAGACATCGAATTTCTTTCACGATTTACGCAGCAAAAGCCAAATAATAGCTAATTTCGTGGTAGCCTTGATAAATCACAAGAGTTTCTAATCGTAGTAGAGAATATAACATGATAGTTTTGAATGAAATAAGCCGAAAGCTGGAAATTATGAAACATGAAGCTTCAACGAGCTGGATATCGACCTAACATGATTTTATCTTCTTGTGAAACTAAGCAAAAAACAATATATCATGTTATGCGTGCTCATCAATGAGAAGATCTAAAAACTGAGCGAATTAAAACTTTATTCAACTCTTTCTGTTCTATATTTCTTTTCTCAGGTAACAAAATAGGTATATTCTGCTAGTGCGTTTTGATTTGCATTCCCTGATAGACGTCCTTTCTTCTAAACTAAGAATCTTTTTTGTCTAGTTAAAACATTTGCCGGTCTGCCGAAAGTAAAACTATTTACAACTTGATGAGATTCGCCAATTATACTTCAAATTTAACGATAGTTATCAGTCACTTGTTACTAGTTTTTACATTACGCAGTAAACTTTATGATAAAATCTAAACTTAAAAGGTGTACATGTTATGAAGACAATATAATAAATTCTGTATTTCATTTCAAAGGCTCTTTTGTTCAGCTTGGTATAGTATGAAAAAGAGAAGCTACACATTTCAAAGATATCACATGTTTAACGGCTCAACTACTGTTTTAATGTTCACAGTTATGTGCTCACAGTATAGGAATAAATTATTTATTATTATTCGCTTCCCGTCATTTTATCTCTAGATAGACAAACAGCAGGTAAAAACTGATTCTATATATCTGGTGTGGTAAAGTTTTCAATTAATATTGTCGCTGCATTTGAGATAGGGATGCTTTAGTTCTACTATTGACCGGTCAATTGTGTTTCCAAATAGGCTGATGCGTCGTTGTCTTAAGAAAATCTATGACATACAGGTGACATGCATTTATTTAAGTTTATAACACAGGGTTCTAATTGTCAAATGAATCCAAGAACACTAGTTATCGTTTAAAATTTATTATTAACTAGCAGCTGTTGAACAATATAACTTCTGGCTCGCCCTCAGGTCTCAGTCTATGGAAAGTATCTAGCCCTGTATCATGAGATGAAAAATCAAATTAGTTTCTGTACTCTTGCAGAAGTAAACTTTAGTGAACTGTAGGAACCAACGAGTCAAACAGCTTCATTGTTGAGATGTGCAGTTAAACTGATTGATTTTTTCAATTTCTTAAAACAATTCAGCCAAGACTAAACTTTTCTGTAGCTGTTTTGCCAACAAACACATATACTATAGATTTTAACGTACAAGAGTGATGAAGAGAGTTCACCAGATGGGAGATTTAGACTTCATATAGAAACTAGAATCAGGAATGTTCTACAGAGCTTTTTCTTTCGAATTTCAAAACTGCACAACCTGTGATGTTACGATACAACTTCGACAATGTCGCAAAGTATCTTATGGTCGTCTCACATGTAGGAAAGTTGGCAAGACAAGATTATAATTTATCGACCATTTTACCATTTATCTTTTATATCTGTTATCGATGCTATTTGCAGAAGAATGAAACAAAGTGAGAAACAGTAGATTTTAAAAGAGTATAGAATCCAAGATTTATAGAAGCTCTGAAGTGGCTTAAAGCCTTCACAAAATATCATCAAACTTTGCAAGGCTTCAAAAGTTGACAAGCTCTTAAAAGTTAAATGAAACTACTCTGACATCCTTATCGTTAGTTTCTATACGTGGATAACTACGGTGAATTATCATTTAAATCAATTCAGCTTCTCATTTCTCCTGTTGAAATTAGTATCACCAATGTCCTAACCACATGCAAAATACGATGCGAAGTCAGTAGTTCTAATTATAGATCAAAAACATTTGAATTAGTAGTAATTCATTCATAGGTCACTGCTATTTTGAATTCCAGTGGAGCTGATCATTATTGTTCTGAAAGGATGGGACATTAATACAGCGACATAAGCATTAGATCATTTAGTAAGGACTCTGCGTTCCACATAAACCATAGCAGCACGAGTAGCATCGAACTTTATTCAATCCTCCAACTGTTTTGATCATGCTGTTGAGAGCGTTTGTTACTTCTAATGCTTTCATTCACGTATCCAATGTAATATTTTTCAGAATAGAACAAGAATTTAGGAACAGAACTCTTTTTATATTGCAATTGAAAGAATAAGTCATGTGGTCAGTCTCATGCTAGTGCATGTATTCGTGCTACTATGAGCGTAGATGAAGAGCACTTTTTCTATAATTTTGTCCACAAAACCTTGTTCTACTCTCAGAAACATCACTTTTTATGTGTAAATGAGAGCATTAGAAGTAATAAAATACCCTGAACGGCATGATTTGAAACAGTTGGAGGCTTGAATAAAGTTCAACGCTGCTCGTGCTGCAATTGCTAATGCGATACATAGATTGCTTACTATGTAGTCAAATACTTAGGTCGACGTATTAATGTTCACTCTGTTCAGAACAATAATGATCAGTTCCTCAGTATTTTTATTAGCAGCGACTAATGAATCAATTAGTACTATTACTACTAATTCATATTTTTTGCGATATAACTAGGAACAATGGCTGTGACTTGTGATGTTTTATCAGGAGGAGATCATTTTATTCGATGTATTTTGAGATACGTTTCTTCATCCCGCTTTTTATTTAAACTTGAGAATGTCAATACGGAAGTAAATAATATATTCTTATCTTATTAGAAAATTCGTCTAAATTTAGTATTGCTCGCGCTAAACTATTGCGATGGAAGAAAAATATCATTCGACCTTTATAATACAAGGAAAATTTGAAGCTTCCGAGAAAATCTGCGAGGGAGAAACTAGACAACTAGGCAATACAAAGACTAGAAATTCGGAACTCGAGAATGTCGAGTGTTCTAGCAAAGTTCATGCAATCCAATACATGTAAAGTCTGCTTTGTTTCCCTTCCGATTTCAGTGAGTTGAATATTTCATTAAAGCTCACAAAATGTCACAAAGGACGAGAAAAAGACTACATTCAAACAGTCAACCTCCCAATTATCTCGTAATCGTCTCGTGTATGATAATTTAAGAAAGACGATTCATCAAAGTTATGATCTAGTTTAACACCTTCTTTTCGGGCTTTGATCTTTAATTTGTTGAGAAGAAAATGAGAGAATCTGTGATAACACTAAATGAATTACTTGTGCAAGTCGAAGTTGAGAAAACACCGTGTTGTCTCATATGACGAAAGTCATTACAATTTATTGAATCAAGACTCAAACTAATACGTAAACTCTATGTTGTTTTTTTTTTATGGAAATCAAACAAATATAGCTGATCGTAGGATATAATTCATGAATTTTCTTCTTTGTCAGTTAGTGATAAATCTTAATTTCAGCTCATAAGAGTCTTGGAGAGACTTTCTCTTTCACTCAAAAACTCTCTTCTCTGGTGTCGAAATTAATGTCAAAAACAATATAGTCATATATAGAAAGCCTCTTGTCTTATATTAGAAAGGACGATTGCGCTGCTATCTAATTGACTCAGGCATATTCTGTCATCGGATTGCTAAATGAATAAACAGTTACAGATGAGATGCTGTAGATTCACTAGATACGGTGTATCTCTTTTATTACTCATTGATTTGTCTAATGTCTCGTTGCTCTTTGTTATTTTGCTTGATGCATTTTGCGAAAAACATATGAAAGCAACCAGCTCTATTTTAAAAATTGACTTTATACTCATTTCATAAAGTTAAATGTCTAGAACTTTCAAGATAAACAATATTTTGCCCCAATAGCTTAATACAGCTTTTTAACCTGTATTATAGAGCAACGAAGCCCTGATTCTGACTTCTATGAGATTTTCAGAACTATAATCAAGATCCTAGAGATCCAATATGAATTTCGGGAATGCAAATTATTATTATAAATGTTCTATAAATCCCACGGAAATCCCAGCAATCCCATGGAAATCCCGGAAATCCCATGGAAATCCCGGAAATCCTGGAAATCCCGGCAATCCGAAATCCGCCGTTTCCCCCTTGGATTTGTATGATTCACTTTTTAGAATACTCATAACTCTCGGATTTAAATCCGAAGTTTCCGCATTTATTTGGTATAAGAAACGAAATTGTCATTTTAATCAAAGTGTTGAGTCTCATCTTTAGTTTTAAGAAGATGCAAGTTGTGCGACTAACCAATGACTAACCTGTTGTCAAAACAAACTAGTCTCCATTGCAGCACCATTAATGTGAAAAGTTTCGCAATGGATATGAAAATTGGATGAAAGTCTTTGTCTTAGGTTATATTCGCACTCATACGCCGTAGTTTGGATGTGAAAACCAATGACAATATATATTTTCAGTGTACTCTTTTGAATGTGTATTACATAAAATGAGGAAGCAGTATTCTAGCGACACAAATGTTGTAAAAACCGTCGTTTAGGAACATGACAAAGAACATTCTCTCTCGAGCGCTAAATGATCACAAGTGTATACAAATTCTAATGAATGACATGAATTAAATTTGAGTAATAAAATAACAGTATCTAAATTAAAGAAAGCATTATATTTAAGGGTGTGGGTGTGGGGTGTGGGTGTGGGTGTGTGGGTGTGGGTGTGGGTGTGGGTGTGGGTGTGGGTGGGTGGGTACGGGGTACGAGTGTCTTTTCTAACGTTCACCCACACCCACACCCACACCCACACCCATACCCATCACTAGAGTCGGCCAAAGCTACCAAATACTTACCCCAGTAGGCAGCGCATCGATCTTCTAACGATTTCTTGTCCATAGCAAAAGCGAAAAAGTTCATATCCCACTGTAAACAGAACATTACGTTACGTAGACATGTGTAATAAAAGTGCGAAAGTTCATTTCTTTGATTATTGGAGAGAAGCGGGAAGAGAGCATAGATCCAGGTGAACANTTCATAATTGAACCGATTTATCAACGTAAAAGGACCTGAAGCAACGCAAATTAACGAAGTTTTTTCTTAGGGCGAAAAAATTCGTCGGTAAATGTACGGTGAAAAACGGATGAAGAGTGCGTGAAAACGTCGTTTTATTTTTAGGGATGCGTGAAAACAGCGTTTTCACAGATTTCAAACGCGTTTTTACGCGTTTTTTGAGGGTCGTGTCTGTCTGGGTGGTGATGTTTTATCACGAGGAGATCATTTTATTCGATGCATTTTGAGATATATTCCTTCATTCCACTTTTCGTTTAACCCTTAAGAATGTCAATAAGGAAGTAGATAAGGTATATATTCTTATCTTATGAGAAAATTTGTCTGAATTTAGTATTGCTCGCGCTAATTTATAGCGATGGAAGAAAAATATCATTTGACCTTTACAATTCAAAGAAAACTTGGAGTCTCTGAAAAAATCTTCGAAGAAGAAATCAGACAACTAGACAATACAAGGACTAGAAATTCGGAACTCGAGAATTCCGAGTGTTCGCGCAAAGTTCAGGCAATTCAATACGTGTAAAGTCTGTTTTCTTTCCCTTCCGATTGCAGTGCATTGAAAATTTCATTAAAGCTTATAGTGTCACGAAGGACAAGAAAAAGACTGCATTCAAACAGTCAGTTTCCAAATTATCTCGTAATCGTTTCGTGCATGATAATTTAAGAAAGGCTATTCATCAAAGTTATGATCTGGCTTAACACCTTCTTTCAGACTTCGGTGTTTAGTTTGCTGAGAAGAAAATGAGAGGATCTGCAATAATACTAAGTGAATCATTTGTGCAAGTCTGACTTGAGAAAAATCCATGTTGTTTCATATGACGAAAGCCATTACAATTTATTGGATCAAGACTCAAACTAACACGTAAACTCTTAAGTTGCTTTTTTTATTGAAATCAGACAAATATAGCTGATCGTAGGACATAATTTATTACTTCTCTTCTTTGTCAGTTAGCGAAAAATCTTTACTTCAGCTCATAAGAGTCTTGAAGAGACCTTCTCTTTCACTCGGAGTCTCTCTTCTCTGGTTTCGAAATTCATGTCAAAAACAATATAGTCGTATAAAGAAAGCCTCTTGCTTTATGTCAGAAAGTACGACTGCGCTGCTATCTAATCGACTCAGGCATATTCTACTATCAGATTACTAAATGAATAAACAGTTACAGATGAAATGCTGTAGATTCACTGGATACGGTGTATCTCTTCTATTACTTATTGATTTGTCTAATGTCTCATTGCTCTTAGTTATTCTGCTTGATGAATTTTGCGAGAAAAATATGAAAGTGACCAGCTGTATTGTAAAAACCAACTTTATACTCATCTCATTACTAAATGTCTAGAACTTTCAAAATAAACAATATTTTGCCCCAATAGCTTTCTACAGCTTTTTAAACTGTATTATAGAGCAATGAAGCTCTGACTCTGACTTCTATAAGACTTTTAGAACTATAATTGAGATCCTAGAGATTCAATATAAATTTCGGAAATGCAAATTATTATTATAAATGTCCCGTCAATCCCATGAATATCCCGGAAATCCGAAATCCGCCGTTTCCCCCTTGGATTATGATTACCATGAGTTGAATTCCTATATATGATTGAATAGTTAATTACATTTACAACAGCTCGACAGCCACCAGCTTTTTACGTACATAGAAATCCACGTTCATTATTCTTTAATGATTCATGAATTAAACTGTAAGCCTATCCATCCATACACACACGATCATTAGCACGATTAGTTTTATACTATTTTATTTCATCTACAATAATTGACCATTGCAACGACAAATTCGATTGAGTAGCTTACCACCACTCACGGAAAGGATGTTTGTTGAGGTACTTCACATCTCGAGAATGTAACTAAGTAGTTCACATACAACACACGCTTACATAGGAGAAAGGAAGAGAGCGAGATGAACATAGGAAAGAACAATCTATATAAGATAAAGAGGAAAGGGAAGTCAGTGGGAGGTGATATCAATATTGGCACAACCATGTTGTCACTACATTTACATTATTTTTCATAAATCAACATTATATGAATGATTTTATTGTACAGTTCAATCTAATGTCATAAATGATGTTGGTGTTACTGATATTATATTACTGATGGATGATGTTCGTCGAACATCTGTTGCTATTGTTGTATCTGATTGCAACGATGAGGAAGTAGCGATTGTTTCACTAAATTGTTTAGCTATTTCTTTTTTCACTTTAACATGGTTTTTTCCTACTGAACCAGTTGCAACAATATCAGCAGCTACGTCCGATGATGGTTGTTCACGTGCTGATGAAGCACGGATGGCTATTACTACTTTTGGATAATTAATGAAATACACATTCAGTATTTCGTGCAAAAATGAAGAATTGAAAGAAAACGTTGTTTTTTAAAATCACCAACACGAAACGAGATATTGTTATATACGTATATACCGATCCATAAATCACAATCAAACAGTCGATGAACACATGGAAGAGATACGCACAAAAAAAGGAAAAATACAAGTAGAGACATCATAATCTTCATGAAATGAATAGTAGAGAAAAGAAGAGCAGATCCTTGATTACGAGTAGAGAAAAGAATTCCGATGAATTTGGCGACAATGCATTTTGTATCGAAAATATATAAACAAGAACACGAAGAGAAGAAAATGTATGCATGCAAAAGAATAGGAATACACAAGTTATTTATGAAATCGGTNCTTCATTTATTTGCAGTGGAGCATCAAAGTAGTGACCTCAAAATATGGATTTTCATTGATGAGACACAGATCAATTGCGTAACACAGGTAAAATCGATTGGGGGAAACGTGGGGAACCGACGCCTACACATGAAATATCTTCTCTTCGTGCTTATGCCAACTTATGGGGTACAGTTTGGTGGAACGGCAAAACGTTCGCAAGACTGCTTTCATCGACTAATTTTTTAATGGTTTCTAGTATTTAATCAATTTAAAACAGAAAACTTAAAGAAACAGAAAAGCTGAATATGAGTATCGAAGAACAGTGTATGTGATAAAAATATTATCTTTTTTTAATGTCCTTATAAAACGTAAAATAAACGATATAGTCAGCGGGCGAAACTTTTGTCGTCGACTAATTTGATTTTCATATTCTTGTCTGCTTATTCCAATCTGAAAAACAAATTCGATTCGATCGGATTTTGAACTATTTTGTACAAAAAAAATACAAAACTGAGTTCAATCGAATTTGTTTCTCAGATTGGAATAAGCAGACAACAATATGAAAACCGAATGTAACACGAAAAACAGCGAATTTTTTATATAGTCACATAAGAGGAATTAAGACATTTATATACTTTGGAACAAATTACTACATACAGAGGCTAATCATATGCCACATCTCTGACTAGTACTACCTAGTATACGTGGCATAAATATGAGATGTAGCTTTTGATGCATAAAGACAAAAAAATCGAAAAAATTATTTGTTCTGTTACTTATTGGTCCATTCGGTATAAATATGGCATAACAACAACATATTTACTGAAATAAAAACAATTCAAGATGTAACCTGTTGTTTATCTCTAACTCGTGATACTTGATCGGAGGATAATGAAGTTCTATCTTTTTTCAAAAGGCAGCAAGTGGCTTGTTTATGAAGATATTGTTTATCACCATTAATTATAGCTTGAAAGTAAGTATGAGCAAATTCTTCTTTCACATTGTCGGCCAATCTTATCCCACGATTTACAGATATGTAAACATTATGTATAGTATCATAACTATCATCTAAATATACTTCTTCATCACTGTCATTATCATATCCAAGATTGTTTTGAATACTACTGTCTGTTTCGTCATCTGACTCAGTATCTAAATATACATTTTTTTGGTTACTATCATCATTTTTCGTTATCGAAAACTCCTCCAGTCGAGATGAAATGGTATTACTAAATTCTTGAATTGCAATTGTTTGTCCATTTCGTAACAACTGTTTGATTTTAAGTGGTTTAAAAAGATTAGTCACATATTTATATGCATTAAGAACACTATTTTTAATATCAGTCTTTGAAATAAAAGTTGTATTTGATGAGTTTGAGGTATTTCGTAATGCTGATGATACTTTATGATGTTGAGGAAAACGTAATTTGTTTTCATATGTGTTATTTTTGATATTTTGTAATGTGGATAATTTATTGATTCGATTACGAAACTGTGAAACGGTAAAGTTCACACCTGCTGAATTAATATTAGATATGGATCTAGCCGATCTAAAGGTAGTTTCGCAAGTTTGAGAATTTTGTAACCATATATGAAGAGCTTCAAGAGGAAGTTGTCCTTATGAGACAAGTACAGTAAGATATATAAGACTACGAGCATTAATTTCGACTGAGAAGTACTGTTGGTACCTGGTAAAGTATTTAAATTTTGTGCTACATTTCTATTTATTAGATGTGGTTTAGTCGGATAGTTGCGTGAAAACTAAATTAAGATCGTGTTTTTCCATTGAATTAATCCACATAAATGAAAATTGGAAAACAAACACCACGATTCACATATGAAATATCCGGTCCATAATATCTGTTGTTTTTTCTATATAACCGAGTTGAGTGCTTTTGATAGCCTGTAACAAAAAACCACAGTTAATAGTTATTATCACAAAACTTTAAAATGATAATCTATGACCTTGCTCAGATCTTTTTGTCTAGTAATTAAAAACTCGAGTTTTTGAAAAACAATGAAAACCTTTCCAATAGCTTGACAAAGGTGCTCAGACTATGTTGATCCTAATCAGAGATACTATCGATTCGATTCCGTTCACAAACCGAATCGAGCTCATCTCTGACCCTGATGAAAAAGGTAATCATTAAAAATTTTCGATTAGTATCAATCAATGTATTTGAGTATATTTAAACAACTTTCCTTAAATTCACTTTAAATAATTATCTATTTTCAAATTGAATAGGATCCGAAATTACTTTATCTATTTTCAAATTGTTTCTGTTACCTACATTTAGATGATTACTAATACTAATAGCATTTGGAACTTGCTCAAGAAAATTAAAAAGGTTGCCGTTTGAAATCTTTCTGCAAGATTTTAAATTCTGTTGATCCTTAGAATGGATATCATACCTAACAAGTGCATGATAAAATTTAGAAAATTCTTCAATTATATAAAGAAGTGGTTCAATATTGATTAATTGATTATCTAAAAGAAGTGTTGCCGTTTTTGAAAAAAGTCGGTTGCATACTTTTGTACATATATGGATCGGATCCTGTATACATACATATAACTATCTGTGTTGCATAAAAAACCGGAACTAGCTAGTTGGAAGGTCAATTGTAAGAATATCTGGATGGTCATCATAAGTAAAATTACCAAAAAAACCACGAGATATTCTCATGGCATGCAAATAACGACTGTCACAATCGATTGCATAGCCAATAATACAAATACTTTTAGCTTTGTATTCTTCATAAATATGACGCCAACGTAAAATAACATCTGATGATTCAGATTTATTATCTGTTCTCTACTCTGCAAGAAGATACGGCCAGACGTTGTTAACTGAGGTAGAAAGTGGCTGGAGAAGACGAACGTTGAGCGATTTTGTCTATGGTAGATCAGAATAGAATTGTTCAAAACAAGTGAACGAGTCTGTTGAATATTAGTCGAGGATGTGGGTGTGGGTGAAGAAACAACATACACTCACACCCACACCACACACCAAGGGGGAAACGACGTACTTCAAGTCGAAAAGTACATCAAAGTACAAAAGTAGTCCAAAGTAGTCTAAAGTAGCGTAAAGTAGCGTAAAGTGGCGTGAAGTAGCTTAAAGTAGCTTAAAGTAACTTCAAAGTAGTTCAAAGTAGCTTAAAGTCGCTCAAAGTACTTTAAATGACATCCAAGTACTTTAACAGTCCTGAAAACTCTGAAACTGAATAAAATAAAATAAAATCATGCTGAAAAATGTATACGATAGCTTTATGCACTTTTACGTTATAAAAAAAGCTTGTCAGCGCAGCTGCTTTGTAGCTGAAATGTGGAACTCACATATTCTGTAAAAGAAAACACGTTATTTACTTGTAATTCCTTTTGTAATAAAGTATGGTATGAACTATACAACAAGTGAAAAGCAACAATGAAGTATAATTTCGCTGATTCATGGTGGTCAATATCATCAAAGAAGTATAAAAAAGCTTTCAATCTTTTTATCAATTGAATTAAGTTCTTCTGGTTTTTAGTATGTGCATAAGTACATATAACAGCGATTAGTCAAGGGATAGGAATTGACATAATGCTTCAGGAAATAACACTTCTTCCTTAATGAAAGAAGTAAGAAAATAAAATCTAGTGAATATGTTCAATGTTCCAGTTGCTTATTTAATCGGAATTATTCTGAAAAATCATAATAGAAATGAATATCAAGTGAATTCGAACATTTTCCAAAAAAGTTGTAATCGACTAGTAGTAGAATTTAATGAATTTCTCTGTTAAGTCCGCCGTATTATGATAAATGGTAATGATCCCATTTTTAAACAAACGATATGACAACACAATGCAGCAACAGTTCATCATCTACGCATGAACCAGTCCATGTAAGCCACGACCGAAAGTACACAATTCATGTCCTCGGATTCCTCTCCTTTTCATATATGTGGCACAGGCAAGCATTTTATGCATTTTGGTGAAAACCGATTCAAAAAATATGGAACCGTTGGCTTTTTATTCGAGTTCTACGACGAACCCTAGAAAATTCTACTTTTACTAAAGCCGATTTTCAGCATCCTATATCTCAAGAACAGTTCAGCCGATTAAGCTGAAATTTTCTGCAGTTTCATACATCATTTAGTTCTGCGCATTCAAAAATTGACAACACTATCGGAGTATTTCTTGGTATTCTATGGATGTCACAAAACCCGGCCAAATCAATTTTTTTAACAAATTTAACGGTTACTATCTCCGAATCCGAACTGAAAATAGAGACGAGTCCGAAATTTTCATTATACATACATCTCGGTTGTATCTCTCTACAGGTAAAATGTCAGCTTCTTTCAGAGAAGCATTCGGTCTGGGTACTCTGGACAAAATCGGATTTTCATCAAAAACTCGATATTTGCTTTCGATTTTCTAGACTGGTCGTATCTGGAATTTTACCGGAGTTCT
>CAJNSZ010000245.1:118232-141117 GCA_905329745.1 Rotaria sp. Silwood2 | reverse complement strand
CTCTACATTGGTTATTGAAAAGACTCAAGTTTTTGCGCGTATTCTTTTAACTTTTTTGGTGTTCTATATGATTTGATTTTATGTATTTGTCTCCACTGTTATTTATTCAGAACCAATTACATATGGTGTAATTAGAGCATCATTGATATTAACTGAAAATAGTGAAATAGTTTCAATGATTGTCGAGGTAGACAGAAATGCCAAGAAGTACTGAGAAGTACCGAGAAGTACCAAGAAGTACGAAGAAGTACCGAGAAGTACCGAGAAGTACCCAGAAGTACCGAGAAGTACCAAGAAGTACGAAGAAGTACCGAGAAGTACCGAGAAGTACCGAGAAGTACCGAGAAGTACTAAGAAGTACCGAGAAGTACCAAGAAGTACAGAGAAGTACGAAGAAGTACTGAAGAAGTACCAAGAAGTACCAGGAAGTACAGAAGTCTGCTTTTTCCCCCTTGACTGGATATCATTCAATCAAATAAAAAAATTAATCTGTCGTCATTTTTCATATTTCTATTCAAAAACGTGGAAAATTTGGACTAAGATATTTCTCAGTATTGCTTTTTATGTAAACCACATAGATTAAATATTTAAGAAGAAAACTATATTTTTCGTAAATTCCCTTCTAACTGACAAAAAACGTGAATTGAGTTCAATATGTTCTGGTGTAAAATTATTTTCAAGGTGTCTTCTATTATGAACCGTTGCCCTGTTTAAATTTATGAACATAATACAAGTCGAATATTGCTGCTACAGTTTATAGAGATAATATAAAGTAGATTCATCACTGAAAGTAGTCTTAAATTTTCGTTTTTGTCTTCAAACTCATCTTAAAAAAGATTCTAGTTATCTATGAAAAAAATTCTGCTAACATGAAATTAAGTAAGTTTTATGCTGGCATGTTAATGCTTCTTCTTTTCCTCAGCTTTAGTGTTTTTGTTACGAAAATTAGTGGTAACAGCACTCATAAAATACAATTGGTGAGTTTTATGATGTAGTGGTCTTTTTAATGATAGCATATCTAAGTCGTCCCATAGAATTCTCTCTGATTGGTTAAATTCGACCGAATCCTGTTTGAAGGTCATGGAAGCCTAGAATAGCATTGTGTCTGTCGTCTTCTGTAAGAGGACGAGTTATCCCAAAACTTTTCGTCAGCCGGATCCGACCGAGCGAATACTGTTTTACGATGCCACCAACTTCAGATTCAATTCATCCAGAGTTTATCAAATCCAACAGCTTTTCTGGCACGACCAAAGAATCGGATTACTTTCCCTGACATAACTATCTATCGTCCGTTCCCTTATCAACGACAAATTTCTGCTGAGAAATCTGTTTCTCCAGCAGGATTGAAGTAAAATTCCGGTCTGACGCCAAGTTTTGTATCTCTGACAACAACTCAAGAGCAGAACGTTTAGCCCGTGTGAATGATTCCCCTTAAGTAGTTGAATGCAATGTTATTTTAGGTTTGTTTTATGGCCGTATTGCAAAATAATGTATTCTGTGAAGAGAGACAAATAAAATTTAAAAAAAAACAGTTTTACCGAATAGCAGTGTAGTCCATAATGAATTGACTAAGATATGTAAATAATGGACAAAGAAAATACGCGTTGCGTTCCCATATTATCTTTAATAACCGCTTTTTCTCTGAAAAGAGTTTTGGGTGCTTTTGTAAAATTTTGACGGAAACACCAATACCTACTGATGGAATCGAAAGCTTCTTTTTGAATTCTGCTGTTTTTTGAATCAGAAATATGCAGATATTGAATGAATTTCATGGCAAGTTGACTGTTACGTGCTACATAAGAATTGTTGAAGCTCGCGTAGGAGTATTCAGATTAGTTTATTCGGTATTTGGTATCATTCTGTTTTGTAAATGAAATGGGTAAATATGGATTGGTTAAAAATTCTAACGAGTGTCTTGTTTCGTTGTCTCCTGACAAGAGATGTACACTTATTGCTACCTGAACACTATATGCCTCACATTTGTCAGAATGCTTATAGATTTAGCGTTTAACCAAGCGCTTTCTCTTAAAAATGCAATCCTCTTTACATTAAAATATACATACGAAATCGTGTTGACGCTTCATGAAATGCAAGATACCTTTTCTCTGAAAATGAGGTGTGAGTATCCAGTCTTACACCTCATACACTTGCATGTCTGAGACACTACAGCACTCTTTTCATGTTAAAAGACGAGGTTCTCCTTTTCTCCTCCCTTTTTAGAGCTATCCAAAATATTTTTTCCCAAATCCTCCTTTTTCTCAAATTACTCTTCCAATGTCAGGCTTTAAGAGCCGATCCATGTAAGCCACGACCGAACTTGTTCAATTTAAGATATGTTGTAGAGCGAAGAGTTTCAAAAATTTTGACGCAACTCGTTTGACATAGTATTGTTCTTTTCTGGAAATACTTAATAGTTTCTGAGGGCACTATCCCTACAAAAGTACGTTTTATTTCATTTTTATGATAGTCATATCTCGCCGAAAATGCATCGGTTTAAATTGAAATTTTAACTGTGAATACAAATCAAAATGATGTCCTAATCTTTAAAAAAATCAGCTCCAATGAATGAACTATTGATGACTTGAGAATTGAAATTTTGGCTATACAAAGACCTCATTGAACACTTACTCTAGTAAAAAATTTCGTTCTTTAAATAGTTCCTGTCGTGCAAAAGACCATCAACAAAATCATGATTTTGACTAAAAGCACGACTGTGGGAGGGTTCGATCTCCCAAAATATGTAAGGTATAGAGGTCGGATTCATGTGACTTCGAAGTGCACACTAAGTACTACAAAGTTATGAAGCATGTGCCAGGTTACAAACTACTCCAAGAGTTTTATCAAATGATTCTATCCAGTATAAATCAGCATATGATTCTCTATTACCTTCAAAACATATCCTTTCAAAATGAAAAATTCCTGTAACGAGATAGGGGACTTCAAGAAACAAGATTCCATTGAAAGGCCTGAAGGAGGTATAGGGATTTTTCGAAAGAAGTTTTTTCATTTGGAAAGGATATTTTTATTGACGGTAATAGAGGATCATATGCTGATATATACTAGATAAAATTTATCGCATATGATAAAACGCCTCGAGTAGTTTGTAACCGGGCATATGTTTCATAACTTTGTAGTACTTAGTGTGCACTTCGAAGCCACATGAATCCGACCTCTATACATTACATATTTTGGAAAATCGAGCCCTCTCACAGTCGGGTTTTTAGTCAAAATCATGATCTTGCAAATGGTCTTCTGAACGACAGGAACTATTTAAAGAACTGAACTTTTGCTACAGTAAGTGCTCAATGATATCTTTGTATAGGCAAAATTTCAGCTCTCTAACATGATTCATTCATAAGATACGTTTATGCGCAGAACACAGAAAATCATCACTTTTCATTTGCCTAGTAGTATTAGTCTACTCATCAATAGGTCATTAATTTGAGCTAATATTTTTAAATATTAGAACATAATTTTGACACGTATTGATAGTTAAAATTTCAAACTAAACCGATGTATTTTTCGTGACATATGACTATCATAAAAAAAATCAACTAAAACGTACTTTTGTAGAGATACAGTGCCCCGAGCAATCTTTAAGTATTTCGAGGACGGAACAATATTTTTTTCGAACGAGTTGTGTGAAAATTTTTCAAAACTCTTTCCTCTGTAACATATCTTAAATTGAACAAAACCGAATGAACTTGATTGAACAGCTTCTGTCGGAGTCGATCGTCGCTTATATGGACTGGCTCTTAACATAGGAATCTGAGAGATCCTTGCGGGTTGTATGATACCAAAAAAAGTAGGAAATCCATAGATATGAAAACTTCTTGCTTTATGGAAAAGTATACTGTTGAACACTTTTCCAGACAGTTTAGAATGTTTGGCTATCGCTTTAAACTAAAATTTCTAATTTGATAAGTTTCATGGTAGAGAGCATATGATTTTTTCAGTAATGCTGATAATTTTCATTGCATTTGTTGCTTCATTTATAGTCATACCTAGCATTCCATCAGACGCACGATGGACACAAAATGGTGTGACTGTAGCTGGAGGTCACGAACGAGGTAGCGCCAATGATCAACTCCGCTATCCTTGGGGTTTCTTCCTTGATGATGATGGAACAATGGTCATCGCTGACTCAAATAATGATCGTGTCCTTCAATGGAAGACGGTCGATACGAATGGACGAGTAGTAGTTGGTGCACACTGCTACGGGCGTAGATTAAATCAGTTGTATAATCCAACCGATGTGCTGATCGACAAAGAGACGGATAGTGTCCTTATCTGTGATTCAAACAATCGACGAGTTCTACGGTGGACTCTCCGTAGTGGCACTACTAAAGGAGAAATCTTTATCGACAACATCCATTGTTGGAGTTTAGCCATGGATGATCAGCGTTATCTCTACGTCTCCGATGTCGATAAACATGAAGTCAGACGGTATCAAATGGGAGACAAGAATGGGACTCTTGTGGCCGGCGGACATGGAGAAGGTGATGGTCTAAATCAGCTCAATCGACCGACTTATATCTTTGTCGATAGGGAACAAGCTGTTTACGTGTCAGACAGCGAAAATCATCGTGTGATGAAATGGAATAAAGGTGCAACGGAAGGAATTATCGTCTGTGGAGGTCAACACATGCGGAATGCTCTGACGCGTTTGTTGTTACCTAATGGTCTGTTCGTCGATACGTTAGGTACCGTCTATGTGGTGGACTCGGAAAATGATCGAGTGATGCGTTGGCCTAAAGGAGCGAAAGAAGGCACAGTAATTCTGGGTGGGAATGGTTGGGGGAAAAGAGCAAATCAATTTCACAATCCCATGAAGTTGTCTTTCGATCGATATGGCCATCTTTATGTCGCCGATCGGGATAATCATCGAATTCAACGTTTTTCTATTGAATAGACTCCTCAACATTGTCGATTTTTTTCTTTCCATCACTTCGAAATTGATTGACCAAAAAGAAATCGTTCTCCAATAGGAAGAATAAGTTTCTCACTTATCCTACTCGAGCGCGCACAGCCAGAAACTATCTCGATGGCGACGCGGTGATGCAGAGACTGTAGACACAAGAAACGGACCCATGTGTAGATGACGTGCAAATGAGTCTTCTGAAAGTTCGGTCGTGTGACGCAGTCACCAAAATAGTTCCTGACCAAGCTTTTGAGACCTACCTGAAAGGCCTTCATATAGGATGTGCCTCAATGAGAGAGCTCAATGGGAATGACTCATTCATTTCACTTAAACATGAATACCCTATCCTAACCTAACTCTCTTTGAGTCTGTCACTATCACTCATTCTTTCTGTTAAAAGAAAAGCTTAAACAGGGGTGTGGGTGTGGAGGTGTGATTCAAAAGACTATCAATGCCCACACCCACCTACTCATATCCGGCAAAATTAGGAGCAAAGAAAAAAGTTTTTCATAACACTCTTCATTTTTGTGGATAAAGAAATTTGAGTTACATGAATTTGTATTGTATTGAAAAAAAGTACAAGTCGATGCATCATGCTTACTGGGATCGAATAGTATGCGTTTTACCTTAACTAAAGGTCATTTTCACCAAGAAATCTAACTTTTTCTCAAATCTACTGCCATTTTATAGGTAAACGGCAGAATTCGAAAAAAATACATTGACTAGCTGAACAAAAAAACTAGCAGAATTGGACGAAATTGATCTTCGTGCTATTACCAAGTTTATTATACGATACCAGCTGAAAATTTTTCAATGAATCATACATCAATCGATAGAAAAATGTTTGGTCTACCCTGAAAACTAAAATTTAACTCTGTGTATTACTGAGAAATTCATTTATCAACGGTTTTTTTAGGAAGGGTTCTTTCCGGTAGAATTAGATTTACTGATTCTCCTGTCAAAGTATACGCTGTAAATCATCAAAACTAATCGAATATGCATTCAGTGACATTAAAGTAACAAGCAGACGAAATGCATTTAAGGGTGTGGGTGTCGATGAACAGATCACTGCCATTCACCAACCCACCCACACTCTTGAACAAAATTACGAATCAAATCAGGCTATAAATTTGTATACACGCAAAGATTTTCTATATAAAATTGTAAATAATGCACTTCGAACACAAAATATTGAAGTATTATATAAAATTCTAACATTTATTCGAAGTTTCCATTTGCATTTACTCGAATGTTATCAAGAACAAAAAAATAATTCGATAACACGAATAGTTTACAGCGGTCAATGTATCTCGAATAGTGAATTTTAAAAAATTCAAAATAACAAAGGTGTACTTCTTTCTATTTCAAACTTTCTCTCGACTACTGAACATAATTCATTAGCTATGATTTATGCAGGTACTTTGAATGATAATGAAATAGTCATAGTATTTGAAATAAAAATTGAACCATCCTAACTGAAATAACAAGCTCATTTGCCAATATACAAGAATTTAGTCATTTTGGACAAGATGAAAAAGAATGGTATTTTCATTAGGTTGTGTTTTTTGAATAGTTGAATTTAAACAAGATATTGATAATCAATCTTGATATATTCATTTATTATTAACAAATGAATTCGATCAATAATTAAAAATAATATTTGAACATTTTCGAAATAATATTTCAATTATATTAGTTTAACCTATTCATTGTTTAGGTAAACTATCTTACAAAATGGATATTTGCATATCTACTATTGAAAATTATCAAATGGCTCTAGAATCTGAAACAGCATGGAGGAAAAATTATGATTCTCAAAGAAATGGAACAAACATATGAACGTCTTTCTCTTTTCGACAATGCTCTCGTTTGTTATTATAAAGCGCCTTCTATTCACGAAAAACTGAACGATAACCAAACAAACTATTATCATAGACTAGCTGCGATCTATGTCGGTATTGCTGATATCTATTCAGCTAAACACGACAAAGATAAATCTTTGAATTATTTACATGATGCATTTAATACAGAATTAAATATTGAACAACCGAGTACAGAAGTTCTTCTAAATTGTTACAACGATATTAGTTTTATTCTTTTTACAAAAGAGAAATATGATGAATCTCTATTCAATTACGAAAAAGCTGTCGATATTAATATGCAAATATATCTAGCAACACATCCAAATATTGGTACTATACATACTTATGAACATCGGTAATGTCTATCAAGCACAAAAAACGTTATACAGATGCATTGGAAAACTTAAGAACATCACTTGATATCCAACTTGCGTCTCTGTCAGTTGACCATTCTGACATTGCTCGATCGTTTAATAATACTGCTGGCATTTATCATTCGATTGGTTGCTATGAAGATGGACTGTGGTTTTGTAAAAATGCATTAAATATTTATTTGAAACGTATGCCAGAAAATCATCCCAATCTTGCTATTTTATATGGTAATATGATAGAACTCTATGATAAGTTAGGTCGATTGAATGAATCACTAGATTTACGATATAAAAAGCTTGATATTTATTTAGCTACTTTACAATCAGATGATCCTAAGATCTGTATTACTGAAAGAGTATTTGGCGAAGCTCATCCTGCGACACAAACCTTTTGTAAAAATTTGGAGGAAATATTGAATCATATATCCTCAGAAGATTTCTGATATCATTCTTGAAATTAATTAAAATAATACATGTTATATAAAAGGTAACTAAAGTATAATTATACATTGTCTTAAAATAATTCTTTCGCATGTATAATTTCTTTTTATGGTGAAAACTAATCTCCTTAGTTTTCTCAACATCAAGTTCGCCATTAAAATTTTTCATATGTTGAACTGCTTTGTAACAATCAAAAACGACGATAGAAAATGATTTTGTTTCGTTTTTGTCTTTATTCAACAATGACATTCATTTTCTATCGCTTAATATTATCTGACACAATTGATCATATTTCAATTCACATATATATATATATATATATCGACAAAAAAAACGTATTTTCTTGAGTAAATATCGAAAGTTCTTCTTCGCTTGAAATGAACAACGATCAGAATGTTCTTAAGCGTTCTCTTCAGAGAGGCATAGTTCTTTGTTGAATAATATAAAACTTGTGATTATCCTTGCTTTTCCTATTCTTTTCACTCGCAAGAGTATTCGGTTAGTTGAGTTAAAAAAAGTGTCAAAATGAATATATGCAATTCAGGTATTGAGCACGTGCCATATCAAAGAAACAAATCTGTGATGAATGAGTACTGAAACGATATATCAGTAGTTCATAAAGCAGAACAATTAACCGTGATTCGATCGGAAACTTGAACACTATATTATAAACTATGGTTCACATAAGTGAAGGCAAGATCTATGCGTACTACAAGCACAACAAGAGCGGAAATAGTTCTGTTAATGCTATCATTTCTAAATTTACAGAAAGTGTATGAAATATCTTATTGTTCCTGTAAGTTCAACATCATTTTTTTTGTGGCGGTTGACACATTCCACCGTCGTTAATGACTTCATCAGATAATTCATTCTGTTGGTGATCAACAAATAAATAAGGCATAGTAAGTGTTATGTGTTTAGTACAGCATTAAATTTGATATCGAACAACTGTTAGTTTTGAATTAAATGATCAAAATATTCATCATACAGACGAGATATATAAGTATTCGATTTAACGAAATGTTCGAAGACTAGGAAAATGAAAATAAAAAGAAATGTCACTTTTCCAATTAGATATTTTGTTATTTAAGAGATATTTTTTCGTTGTTTATTGATACAATACGTTGAATGTAATCTTTTTGTAATTGTAATTGGAAAAATAATGAAGAAAGTTTTGATTTAGAACGAATTGAGTATTTCTTATTGAAAAAAGTTCCGCTTTAATGAATATTCAATTACAATCATCTAAGAAAGACACATCTATTCGAATCATTATGTTAAGTAACATTGACAAAAGAAAGCTGTTGAATATTTTCTATAATAAATATCCTAATAATATACGACCAGATTTGTGATGAAACATTCTTCGTAATAGGTAAAGGATTTTTAAGCGAGCTTTACAATAAGTTTATTGAAAAATTATTTTAGCTAGAAAGAGTTTAAAAATACAAAAAGTACTACAGTTGACTTATTACTTTTAAACCGCTAAGTTCTCAGCAAGTTGATTTCATTACCAAGACGTTTGTTGTTCGGCATGGAACAAAATGACTCAAAGTCAAGCGAATCTGATGAGTGAACATCGAGAAGACGTTTACCAAAAAAAATAGTTTTTGTATATAGTCATCATCCATATCCTAATGTTTGAAAGACTATTGATACTTCAATTTCGATCAGTGCTCGTCAGCATTTTTGAGCAGTTTAAATGTGAAGTCATTATCCTGATAGAATCAAAAATGTACTTAATTCTTTTTTTCGTCTTTTATTTTTAGTTTATGTATAACGAGGAAAGTATGTATTATGCTTTCAAGGATAAAAAACACTCAATCATACACTTGCGATAAATAAACAGAACAAGGGTCGGATATCTGCGCTGTTTATATAAAATAAAGGTTTTTTTTCTTTTCTTTTTTTTTTTTGTATTATATGTGTAAACCATTGAAGCATGCCTTATGTTTTTTGTTATTCATCTATCAACTATAACTTGTCGTTAGTGAAATGTATAAAATGATCTATTTTTCTCTCTCTCTCTCTTGATAGTCACTAGTGAGGGAAGATCCCTAACTAATCTATGTCGTCTGCAACGACATTTTTTTCATATGTTAGGCATATTATTCTAAGAGAAATCGAAAGAGAAGGTCAAAACAATTTTACCGATTTTTCTATCTAGCACAAGGCATATTCGAATTACCACGAAAGTTAAGTATGAAGCAATTTTTAGATTGAAATTGCATTGTTCAATGCTTCTGTAAATACTTTATACTAAGTAGAAAAATCAGTAAAATGTTAATAAATTTTGAAGGATGCTCGATTAGTTCTAAGTCTCTTGGAATTTTTCTTAGACTAATGTCCCTCACATAAACAAAATATCATTAAAAACGGCATGGATCAGTTGAGTCATACAATGTGAAAGAGATTAGGTTTAACACTATTTTCTTTGATGAAAATGTTTGATTTTTTAAATAGGATTTTGGTAACTAAATAATGATAAATAATATATTCTATTTTGTGTAGTCTACTTTTCTTTCACTTACTGTAATGTGTAAGACACCACTAATAATAAGTCAATGATTCATGTTGTCCTTTTTTTTCACGATCAATAAAGCTAAAATAACGAATATCACAGAAAAATAAAATGTCATTAACAAACAATGAGGATGTGATTCAAATTTTAACTGAGATGAAAATCGGCTCAGTATTTATAAAAGAAAAAAATGGTGAGAAGTATTCGCGTCACTTCTATCTTAATGAACATGAAGATTATGTGTCTTATCATCAATCGGAAAAAATTTTTACTCAACCACATCGTTGTAAGTATAATAGAATATTTTCTGTTTTTTTTTTTTTTGTAATGTAAAAATGAGAACATATTTTCAATTGAGAAATACTGATTTTTACATTTGATGCATAGATTATATTCACACAATAGACGAAATTCGTTCTAATTTGCAAACACCAATATTTGATCAAATTGTTCAACGTGAGATTCTCAATCAAAATAATGTAAGTAACTAAATTGAATGATTAGTAATTGAGTTTGTTTGAGATTTATACTATTCACTATAATTTTTGTTTGAAGAAATAAATATTAATCGATTAATTTGCTATGAATTTTATTTGTTATTTAAACTCAACAATTAACTATAAATGAAAAAACATTTATTAGAGAATTGTTTGTGTGAGAATTTCTAAAATAAATAGAAATGAAATGTCGGATGTCTCTCAAATGAATTCTTTGTAGGAACAACATGCATTCACTCTCTTCTACAATAACTATCGAGATGAACTTCATTTAATAGCAAATGATGAACGTACAAAAAATATGTGGGTACAAGGTTTACAACATCTGATCGATACACACGCTCTAAAACAACAACGACATGTTATTAATCAGACAAAGTAAGATGTATTGATTTTATTCAATAGTCTGATACTTGTTCCTTTGTTTCTAATGGAATATTCAAGGACAGACAGTTTGATAATCTCATAGTTTGTTTTTTTATTTTTATTTTTACGAATAATAGTATAGAAAAAGTGATTAATACTAATTCGATATTTTCAATCTAGAAATCTTATTCATATTTATTTTGATTAGTTGGATTTTGAATAAGTTTTACATGGCCGATAAAGATGGATCTGGTACAATATCGAAAGATGAATGTCGTCAATTGCTTAAAAATTCTTTTAATACAAATGTATCAGAAGATATTTTCGATATCTATTTTGAAGTATAAAAAATTTATATTTTTTCATCTTGATCTAATTGTTTGATGATATGATTTAGGAGGCAAATAAAAATGATGACGGAAATTTGACATCAGATGAATTTCTACAATTCTTTCGTTTATTAACTCGTCGTAAAGATCTCTATAAAATAATGCAACAGTAAGTAAATAAATATGTAAAGAAAAATTTATTCTAATTAAAATTTTCGTCATAAAAGATATGTTAAAAAGGACGACAATCAATCAATGGATACTATTTATATGGATACTAATGAACTTTTATATTTTCTTCAAAATGTTCAAAATGTAAACAAATCTCTTATCTATTCAAAAATTCGTGATTATTTTACGAAAAGCTCGAGAACAAAAAAAAAGGGGTAGAGGCCTACAGTTTTCATCACTCAAAAGAGCAATATCTGTGTAATATTTCACTAAGTTTGAAGGATTCTTTAATGGCTGCTTTTAATCTGACCTTATTTCTACAAAAATTGATCATGTTTTTACAAAATCTTGCTGGAGAAAAAGATCGAAGCAGTGACTTTTGTGTATAATTTGAAATGAAATTTTTGTGAAATACATCGATATTACTCTTTCGAATGGTAGAAACTGTAAGTCTCAATCCATTTTTGTTCTCGACTTATTCATAAAATAATCACACGTACCGGCTTTTTCAACGGATAATAATTATTATTCATAAGTATAATTTATTGTATATTTAGCAAAAAATAATAGTTTATCAGTTAAAACAATGCAATGTGGATTATTCAATTGAATCAATTGTTACATGTAAACAAGTACAAGAATTAATTAATGAATTTGAACCCAATATCGATTTCAAAGAAAAAGGTCAACTTAGTCTCAATGGTTAGTAGAAATTTCAAAGAAAAAAAATAATAATAGTTCAAAATAGATTAAAAAAAAGATTTATTTTTATTTTTTGTTTCTAGGTTTTCGAAATTTATTATTATCAGATGATTTTTCTCTCATGAAACCATGGTGTTCTCGTCTTATTTATCAAGATATGACAAGGTGTGTATACATGAGAAAATAATTTTTAAAATATAGAAAAATTTTCATTTTTTTTAGACCATTAGGTGATTATTATATTAATACATCCCATAATACGTATGATTCTATTTATTTTTTTTTTCACATAATAAAATTATATATTGATTTTATTTTAGTTATCTATTTAATAATCAATTATATGGTGATAGTAATCCTGAAGCATATAATCGTGCATTACATGCTGGATGTCGTGCAGTTGAAATTGATTGCCATGATGGTAATGATGGTCGACCAATAGTTAAACATGGCTATACACTTGTTAGATCATGTTTATTTGAAACAATTATTCGTTTAATAGAACCTAACCTTTTTAAAACATCACCATATCCAATTATACTTGATATTGAAAATCATTGTTCAATTGAACAACAACATGAAATGGCTCGTGTTTTACGAGAGGTTTTTGGAGGTTAAATTCATAAATTATAAAATTTTTTTCAAATTTATTTCTAACTATTTTGTTTGTTTCTTAAGATCGATTAATCAGTGAACCTTTATTGACAAATAATTCATTAGTATTACCATCACCAGAAGATCTCAAATATAAAGTTCTTCTTCGAGTAAGAGGAAACAAAATTTGCTAATATATATATATATATATATATATGATAACTATACATTAGGGTAAAAAAGTACCAGGATTAGAAACACTTTCAAAAGTATTAGACAACGAAGAAATCAACAATGATAATAATAATCCTGTCAATCTACAAAAAAAATTATGTTGACTTATTTATTCTTTTTTTGACATTATTATTTCATCTTTGAAAATTTTATTTTAGACGATTGCCCATGATTTATCCAATCTATTTGTTTATTTACAAAATGTACCCTATCGTGAATATGAATATGCAAAAGAATATTGTGAGTGAAAACAAAAAAAAAAAATTTTCTTTTAGTTTAAATTCAATAGAATTGAAATATAAATTAATCTTACATGTTAGATCTGTGCTTTCATTCGACAAATCTTGCTGAAAAAATCTTTGATCGAATAGTACAAAGTAATCCAATGGATTTAATTAAACAAACAGCAACAAATTCACTTCGCATGTATCCAGATGGTTTAAGACAAGATTCAAGTAATCCAAATCCAATCAATGCTTGGAATTGTGGTATACAAATGGTTGCATTAAATTATGAAAAAGATGATCAAATGATGTCATTATTATATGGAAAATTTATTGATAATGGTGGATGTGGTTATATACTTAAACCAGATTATTTAATTGATATTGATAAATCAAAATTTAATCCATTCAATTATTTAAAAAAACCATTATCATTATCAGAAACTATAAATGAAAATCCTCAACGTTTAACAATAACTATAATTAGTGGTCAATTTTTATCACAATCAAATGAAATAAGACCTGATATACCCGATTTCTATGTTGTTATATCAACACATGGAATACCATGTGATAAACAATCACAACAAACAAAATTTATAGAAAATAATGGATTTGATCCGATATGGAATGAAACATTTGAATTTGATATTGATTTTCCAAAAAAGTGTCTTGTTTGTTTTGATATTTATGATTATAATAGCTTTACAAAACATGATAGATTTGCTTATTTTTGTTTACCAATGACAACTATGCAAACAGGTAATATTCAATTAAATAAATAAATGAATAAAGTTTTAATTTCATATTTAGGATATCGTCATATTCATTTGAAAACTAAAAATAATAATCCAACATATTCAACTTTATTTATACATGTTGCGATTGAAAACAAATAAGATCCCAACATTCTTTTTTTGTTTCAAATTCATTTGCTTTATATATTTATCATTCTAACATATTAACATGATGTTGGATATATATTTGAATTTTCTAGATATTTTTCTTTTTATTAAATTTTATTAGTATGAATCAATAAAATATTTCGATAAAGATTAGTAGATGAATAATAATTGACCAGAGTTTTTTTAATTCATATTGCAGACTACATTGTACTGTATGTTTAAATAAATACATATTTGTATATGCTACAGAAGAAATTAAAATCTAAGAAAATCTAAAATTCTCCTAAGGAAAAATTTCATTACGATGAAAATTATGATATTATCTTTCATAATGACATAGGATATACAGTGCAGAAGGGTGCGCACTCTCATTTTTAAAAAATTCTCGGCCAAAATCGTATTCATCTAAATTCTGTAGATTTACATTTTGAGCATGTTCTGCATAAACGAAACGCAAATAGTCTCGTTTTAGAATCATTAATTTGAAGCATTCATGTTCAATTAATATTTTGAGACAATTTCAACGGCATCAACAACTCTCAATACAATCCATGGTTATAGTAGACGACTGCATTGAAGTTCGTTGATTGATTTCACTTGAATCTCATTACTACCGAATTGGTGTGAACACATTTGCATAAAATCATCTATATTCGGACCTAAAAGAGGGGCCGAATACAAGTGCATTTCGATAAGTATTTCAATCAATAAGTGACAATGAATACATGCTCAGGTGAGGTCTATTGCAGATTGTTCATCTGTTACACATTGAGGTTGCACACTACAAATTGTTTGTCCCATTTCAATCTATCTTGTTGTTCAGCTAATGCTATTTGCGGAATACATTCATCCAATTGGCTCAGACAGTATTCGATCTGCAAATGAATTCCAGAAATACCATCCCTAAAAGTGGTTGAATTCGTGACAACAATACCTAGTTAACTATCTTGGGTCAATTCAATCATCACGACGACAGTCGATGTGATCTATACTCATTGACTTGTCCGATCGTGAATTCAAAGATAGGCTTGTATCGTCGATCTACAGAACATGATTAAAAGAATGCGAGTGCATCGGAAGGTTATTGACTTACTTCGGAGATTTCACTAAAAACATTTAAGTTCATCTATAAACAAAAATCGTTATTATATATGATACCTTTTAATAAAGATCATGGTTCTTCGCTATCATGACTTTTTAGTTAGGCGAAAAGATCGCCAATTTGATGAAATAGATACTTTGAATATATTCATCTGGCATATTTTAAAACCAAGTCTCACGAAAACCTTCATAGATGTTCATTTAGAAAAAAGAAATTTTTCCTTCCCTTCCTTACTCTCAACAGTTCTAGCAGAATAGATAGCTGTATGGTAAGAAAAAAACAAAGAATTAAGATGATTTGCAGTTTTATTTATGGTATGCTATTTTATCGTAGATAGTTTTGCTGGTTGAAGTTTTGAAAAATGTTCATAATGAAGTACAGTATATTGATTTTGGGATTAGCTTGATTTAATATTTCAATTTCAAAATAGATGTTTTACTTATTTTTAATGTTGCTCTCAGTCAATGCTCACCTGCATAAACTTACATCATCACTAAAATAAATTTTTAATATGAATGATTTCTTTCTGGTTATAATGATATTTATTATTGTCATAACTAGAACTAAAGAAGAAACATATTCAACTGTTGATCACTATTCGACTCTATATTTTGTCTATGAATAGATTTCGATGAGGCTAAGAAAATCTCAAACTACTGATAGTTGGCACCTATAATGTTATTCACTTAATTTTTGATCTATTGTAAGGTTGCCTTTAAAAAAAATAAAATTAAACAATTTTGATCTGACATTTTCCAAACGGTTAAGTCAAATGAATAGTAGAGTTTCTTGGCAATATTATATGTAATGGAATGTTTTTTCTTCGAATTATTGAATTTTCAAAAATGAGCATTTTTCACAAACGGGCTACAAAAATCAAATTGATCTAAGAATTGAATAACTTAACACGAATTCTAATAATCATTCGATCTATTTGTTGAAAAAATTTCAGGTTGAAATTGTTTATTTCGAGTTTTTCAAAAAAACCTTGCAAAACCTCGAAAATCACAAGAAAAGTTATTAAATACTAAACACACACAAAGTATTTCGCACAATCTGTGATAAGATTGAATAAATTTCTTATAGTTCTTTTGATTGTTTTTACACACTGAAGATACCTTCTTATTTCATTTCTGTCACTTTTTTTGTTCGCGAACAGTGACAAGTGTTTATGTAGGAGTATGTCCAAAAAGTAATTCGAAACACATTAACATAACATTGATACCATCTTTCTTAATTGATTGATTGTAAGTGCTGTTTATCGACTTCACCTTTTCATAAAATTGATGAAGAAAATTAGCTTGCAATATTCTATGTAAACACATAACTTTCAGTATGCACCTTTGTAGAAGAAAACCAATGGATGTTTAATGCCTTTTTGATAATATAATTAGTAACACATTAGTTTTCTGTCATTATCAACTATCAATATTTATGAATAATTTCTTTTTAAATTGATGATTGTATTCTCAAAGACATTCGCCGCAACGATGATTAATTTATGTGTCTGTATCAGATAGATTCGAACGACATATTCCTGGTGTATCAAAAGAGAAGAAGACAGCATGTGAATGTTTTTGTTTTGTTTGATTTATAGGTAGAGAGACATTTTTATTGTCATAAATTATCGAAAAAACAACTTGCGTCTCGTCTTAATTCGTTTAGGTGACAAAACTTGATATAAAATGTGTTAAAAATCAGCTATAGATTCAGTATTATTACGACACAATGGGAAATAATATTACAATAATTGGATCGCTTTTTTTTGTATAAAAATTGATGAATATGACGCGATTTGTATCAGATTTAAAAAAACCAAGCATTGAGATACAAGATTTTGTTTAGCTGTCGATGCTCTGTTTTCAAATATATTAATGTGTAAAGTTTCATTGAAATTTTATCTGAACAGACATTTTAATTAAGAATCGTCTCAAAGAACAAGAAGAAAATATTAAATAATAGAAATATGAAATTTTGTTTTGTATAATATTCTCCTTAACCTAACCATAATTAATTTTTTGATTACCGATATAAAAGATAATGTGATTCTATAGCATACATATTTTACTTTCTTATGACACGTGTCTAGTAGGTATTAGAGCAAAACGACGATGTAAAAAGCTCATGTTGTTTCACGTTTGCTTTCACGCGAATGTGTCAAAAAACATTTTATAAGTGATTTTCTATGAATGTTACACATCAATATAGTTCGTCCCACGCATTTGCACTCCTGTTAATTGACAGGATTGATAATTGTAAAAAGCGAACAAAATTATCGAAGCAAAAAGAGAGAAAAAGCTATGAAGAGTAAAATGTATATAAACAGCATCGATTATTTTTATCATTACCATACGAAAAATCAGACACACAAGATAACTCAATCGCGAGTAAGTGATGTTTTTATTGGAGACTCAAAGCATACTTGCATCTCAAGAAAATCCATCTAGGCGCTGTACATTTGATACACAATAGCAACAGCTTACTTTTATCAGCACACATACGAACTAAAGGGGATCAACCATTTCGCCTTTCAGGACAAAAAAATCGAAACTTTTTTTATTTTTGATATTCCATCACTAATGTAGTCCTAAAGTGTTCGGGCAGGATATTTGCGCTACGATTATTGTATTTTATACAAACTTTTCCTGACAATAATGATGATTATTTCTCATTCCAAAGGTGCTTAGAGCCTCTGCCATGGATTCCATAATACCGTTGAGCGCGGTCAGTACTCGATCAATTTAGTTGGAAAAACAAGTTTTTATACAGAAATCATGTAGAACCGTGGTCTGCTTCTCCAGTATAATATGTAAGATCGAGTTGACACTTTTATTCAAGGCACTAGACATAGTTTGGGGTGCATACCTTTTTTTGGAGATACATCATAGATTAATGAAAACTTAAAAACCTCAAAGTATCAGAAATCGAACATTCTATGAATAGTTCCTCTAGATGTTTTTATTTATTACTTACTGATCTGTGAAATTGAACGAATAACATGATAGTATATTTGATTTTATTTAGTCAAATTTTGTCAAGTTTATACAATGACTATGTGGATGTTTTGGACTTTTATTTGCTTGGCTCTTGGACAATTAACTCATTCATGGCCAGCAAATGATCAACGCTTTCGACTCCGTACAGTATTAGGCACAGCTGAAATGATAGATGAGTCACGACTCAGCTTACGTCAACAACTCAGATCAATGAACAACAACGATGAAGACAATGATGATCGTAATTTTGTTCTTGATTTCAAGCGTCGAGGTCCCAGCAACGAATATAAACAACAAGCATTCAAGCTAACAAATGAAGCACGTGCACAAGGTCGTTCTTGTGGTGACACTTGGTATCCCGCTGCAACAGAACTCACGTGGAATGATAAATTGGGCGACGCCGCACAAGGACACGCCGACAGCATGCTTAATAATAACTATTTTTCTCATACAGGCGCAGATGGAAGTAGTTTTGTGGATCGTATAGAAAATGCAGGCTATCCAAGAAATTGTGCCACTGCCGAAAATATTGCTGGCAATCAAACTCCTGAGGCAACAGTTGCTGCTTGGCTCAAAAGCTCTGGACACTGTGCCAATATTATGAGCAAAGATTCTACGGCAATTGGCATTGGATACGCTGAAGGTGGCCGTTACGGTGGATATTGGGTTCAAAATTTTGGCAGTTGCTAAATATATTATTGATCTGCTATTACTACGAACATTTCTTCCTTCTTCTTATTTAGCTAGTTTTACTAACACTTACATATTTTTTAACTTATTCAAATAAAATGAGTTCAATACAAAGACATTGTGGCTTGTATTAGAAAGATTTTCGCGAAACAAATGTTAATATTGCTATTTCAAAACACTGTACAGGAATTCTTTCGTGTAAATATTAGAGGCTATTTCGGAATTTTGGATTATCATATTATTTCAAGCAAGTATGAAAGAAAACTATCATACTAGTACGCTGAAAGACAAGGAAATCTCTGAAAATATCTATAATTTTTTATATTCGTTAAGAAACCTAATTTGAGCAATTAATGTTATGGTATTCTGCATTATGCACATGAATTGCTGCTTGTTCTGTAATTTGTTGTTAACAAATTACAGAACTTTTGCAGAAAACAATAATTTATATTCGTCTATTTTTCGTCAGTGTGAGGATATGAGTGAGGAGAAAATCAATAACTAGCCAATCATTGGTTAATAAAACTAGTTTAATCAAAGTTTGAGAAATGAGACGATATTAATTTGAACATTGGCGATGATAATTGTAAGATATAACTCAGTAATTACATGATAAACTTACTTTAATTATTAATTATTCATTTTGTTGAGATTTGTTTCTAGAATTATTCAGAATGGTGTGAGAAAACTAACTGTCACGATGGCTTCGTCATAGATATCGAATTAATGTTAATTTTGGATTAGATAATCAAAATATTCATCATATAGACGAGACATATTAATGTTCGATTGAGTGAAATGTTCTATGACTAGAAAATTAAAATTAAAAAAAATGTCACTTTTCCAATTAAGCATTTCGTTATTGAAGAGATAATTCTTCATTGTTTATTGAGACAATAAGTTGAATCTAATTTTTTGTAGTTATAATTCAAAAAATAATGAAGAAAGTTCCGATCTAGTACGATTCTTTATCATTAATACACCGCTCTCGTCATTACGAAGTGATGTATATGATTGAATTACATACGCATACGAATGATGCTTTTTCAATGACGAAAAAATGTATTCTTATCAAGGGTGCCAACTTCGGCATAACAGTGAACGATTGTAAACCGTAGTAAAAGTTTGCTGATATACAATGATTTGAGATTGAAATATGAACCGTAGATAGGGTTTTTTTAAGAATACCTTTGCTATCCGAAATCCTTCATTCAATTGACCTACTTTTCTACGATTTTCAATGTTCTGATTAATTAGGACATGAAATGATAATTTGACACGCATTTAAATCACTTAGCAGATGAAAATATTGAAGGCTGCGTTGCAAGGTCAGGACTTGAAAATCGATGGAGTTTTGAGATGGACACGCAAAAATTGTCGAAAAGTCATTTCAAAAATAGTTTGTGAGTCATTCATTCGTCATACTAGAAACATCACTGCGAATACGATCTAACGGAAGAAATGTTCACATCAAGTTGTTAAAGTAATCTTTCCACCGATAGACTATCGAATATGCAAAGAATATTAGTTGATAATTTGCGATTCAGATTTATTGAGAATGTACATAAATTGGAATTTTCGAGAATTTTAGCGATTACACAACTTGGTCGTTGTCCATTGTTTGGATGAGCCATACTGTGCTAATAGAAGAGGAATAAAAGCACCACGGGATAAGTGAGGATGAGCACGAGCTGGTATAATCGAAAATTCGACTTTGCTAACCACAAAATCTCATTCGATGGAGTGATTTTGGATATTCTCTTCAGGAGAATAAATCTTTTCTGTTCCATCAAAGGCTCAAAAAATCAACATAGAGACCGACTTCTCTGATGTTTCTTATCTTGAAAGATCCAAAACAGTGTTAGAGACCCATTATAGAGCGAGTAAAAGCTGCTACGATCATGATATAGACCTCACTGACGATGAAGTCTCATCAGATGGCTTGATCACTTCCAGTATTTAAATTGTCTTATATAAGATGATTGACTCTATGCAAGCTCGGGAAGCGCTATTATGGTCAAATGATAGATTTCCGAATTGAACTCTCACAAAGAGTTTGCCAGTCGGATGGTGGCTGTGTTGTTTTAATAGAAGTGTTTTTTGAAGGCACATGACTTGAATGAGCCATTATTGCCGTTGAACTGGCTATTCTTATCAAGTGTAATATGTTCGACGTCCTTTTTGAAGTCATAGTACGAAAAATATCTTCCTTTCTTGGTTATAGTACGTTTGTTTTGCAAACATTAGTTATTTAGTGGAGAAAGAATACTGGATATGTACGATCTATGAATGTGTGACGATAAACTGCAGACTATTTTTTTGAGTCTACTGATTCGTTTTGTTTCAGTATAGTTAGAAGAACGCATAGTAATAATAGGTAATCAGCATTGACTAAGTTCTCTTGTTTTCAATAGCAAATTGTGGAGGAATATTGGTTGTTACTCTAAACCAATAAAGCTAAAAAATAGACTATGAAATCGAGTTATTTTATTCGCTATGCAAATCATTTCTTATGAAAACTATTTACATTTACTTTCGTTTTATGAATGGTCGCGTTTATGACCAGATCTTCTGCGATAAAGCGGGTCATTATTTCTCGATCGACATCCCTAGCTGTCATAAAAAAATCATTTTATAATGTTATTCAATATATACTATACACACTGTTCTCGTAACTTATGTTCCTTATAGATTCTGACTTGAAGATACTGTTATTGAAAAATTTTGAGTAAATGCAAATAGTACTGTTGTTCAAAATATTCTTATTCCATTTGTCGTAAAGATTGCTCTTGCAGTTCTTCCTCATTCATTCGTTGAATTTTTCTTATGTTTTATGACTATTCGATGGAATTTTGGTTGAGCGATTTCATTTCTTTGGAATTTTCGAATAGTTGCAGTTGGTCTTGCTCTACTTTTAGTATCTGTTCTGCATGCCTCAGTTGTCTATAGAGTGCAGTTGTGTTGGTGTTTGCGTGTGGGGGTGTAGATTCTAAATTTAAATAGTGAATAGTTATGGTTGAGGATTGGCTTGAGTGCGTGTGTCAGTGTTTTCATCATGAATCCACAACCATAACCACACCCTCCAGCGAAACTCACATTAGAAACTAGGAATTCATGAATGAAAAATAAACTGGAAAAGCAATTTTATTCGTTCTTAGTACGTAACATATGACTTTGAAATCTCTTAAGAGAAATAGTAAGTCTTGAATCCCGGCGTTGTCCAGAAAGTTCAAACGGATCTCAATAAATTCCGATAGTTTACTATTGTATTCCTTGAAGTTCAGCAAGATTGTCATATCCTACTTAGGTGGTATACCACTATGAATCCTGATTTTTCATAATATCTTTGACGAATAATCTTGTATTTTTATTTTCGATACTGCTTGAGAGAGATATGAGTGTGGATGTGACGTTTAAAATGAGTTACGACCATACTTACACTAACATATATTGACTGATACTCCCTGAAGGCAAGGAGAACTGAGCATGATCAATGCAAAAATCGCAATGCATTGCAAATTCTCTTGGTAAAACTAACAGATAATTTTCTAGGATTAGAATCCTATGACTCCATTAACCCCATAGATTTGTACTTAAGCCACCAAAATAGTCAATTATCAGCGTGAGGTTGAGGGTGGTTGGTGTGTACGTACGACCAGTTTAGGTCCTCTCTTCCCTCATTCATCCAACTTAAATGTTAGTGTTCTATCCTTTGTCTGTGAACAACATTTTGTGCACGAGATGCATGTACATAAAGAGTATTGGCTCGAAAGAAGCCGTGTATAGTCGCACGTTGAACGTCTAAAAGTGACATTTTCTTTCTCCCTACAGAACTTTTCAATCGATTGAAACCTGTTAAATGAGATTAAAGTAAACATAGAACTCACTCTTACTCCTTCGATGAAAAAAAAACAATAGTCACATTCTCTTTTTCGTTGCAATTCGATAGTGTAGTCTTC